>CM039311.1:47007676-47240676 GCA_022316695.1 Camellia oleifera | reverse complement strand
ACATCATTTTACACCGTACACAAATTAAAACTTTGATTAGTATAATGGAGATGGTCTATGTAATGGATGCCTGGCAAGAGGAGAGGAATGCTATGAAGGTGGTGATGATCGGAAGGGAGGGAGGTGACTGCTGGTGGTAAGAAATGGCAAAGGACTGAGCTGAGTTGGGTGGGAGGGAGGGAGGGAGAAAAAGAGGGGTGTGTTGGTAATTCGATTGAAGGATAGAAATGTAATGAATTTTTTTTTAAAAAAAAGATGTGTACCGAATTAATTAAGTGTGAAAATATAATTTCCCCGTCCCCACCCTAGTTTCTCATTGAAGTGATATTGGGAAAAATTACCATCTCTATTCAAAACTCAATTAAGTTATTATATTTGAATAGTGTGGTGTGTTCCTATGGGTTTGTAACGCCCTCAAAATAATGATATTAAACCAACAATATTAACATGCTATGATATATAAAAGGTCCACGCCCTTCCATTCAACAGAGTGCTATTACAAAAGGTATTACATGTTAACAACAAAAGCAAATGCCCTACGGGCTTACAGCTTTCCAAGTTAACACTTGGTTACAAGAAAGTAGAGTGTTAACTCATTTACACATTAAGCCCTAGGCTTGAATTTACATGTAACACTGTAAAAGGAAAGACAACCAAAAAGTCCGTCCGCCACTAGCCTCCCAAGCTAAGTCCTTGGAGGTGGCATGCTACCAGTACCTGAAAATGATGTTCCCATATAGGGTGAGCCACAGCCCAGTAGAAATATACTAAACCAGTTATAAATAATGACTAAAAGATTAACAATTGATAGATGGTCAATTCTTTTACATTCTTTCATCACATCAACAAATATAAACAAAACAGTTACATTCATACTTTCCATGACAAGCATACATGCTCTGCCAATATATTTCTAGATAAGCATACATGCTCTATCTACGGAGTTCATCCCCTATCTCCTCCCAGTAACATCCGGTTTAGAGGTCCATCCCCTATCTTCCCCTAAACCGCGGAGTACATCCCCTATCTCCTCCAACACAACACAATGCATATATATAACAATTATACACATCACATATCAATACATAAAATCAATGTATTCTTTCCATCGTCATAACCCATGACCCAATTCTATCTCAATTCCTCATTTCCCACAATTAATTATTCAAATTAATTAATCAATGTAATTAGGACGTTTCCATAATTAACATTACAACTCTTAGGTTCAAATTTCACTAATGTTTTAACATTAATTCCATGTTTCTATACCAAACATGCTTCTAGGTTTATTATAGACAAAACCCCAAACTTTTATAAAATTACACAATGGCCCAAAGTTTTCCCAAAATTACACAACAACTACCAACATATCAAAATGCTAAAATTCAAAGACAAAATCCATAAAGAGGAGTAGGATATCCCTACCTTAAAGTTTGAGCTCAAAAGGAGATGAAGACCCAACACCCAACTTGCTCCAAAACCGAATATTTTCAGATTATATCGAAGCCCAAGTCACCCTCTACCTTTTTAACAAAGCACTTAGGGAAGATTCACCCTCTAGGGAGATGATTTCTTAGAGAGAAGGCAAGTCTAGAGAGAGAGGCTCTCAGATTTAGGGTTTTAAAAAGTAAAAGCTTCAAAAAAGTGAAGTTTAGATCGCTGGCTGCGAACTGATATAAACAGGCTCGCTCGAGCGAAGACTTGGTCGCTCGAGCGACCAGACACAGAAAACCGTAGCTCGAGCCAAGAAGGTCTCGCTCGAGCCAACATCCTAGAAACTCGCTCGAGCGAAGAAAAGCTCGCTCGAGCCAGGAGCTCGACCCTTCAGGTCTGCAACTAGACGCACGCTCGAGCGACGAACCGCTCGCTCGAGCGAAGACCGAACCAGATCGCTCGAGCGAAGAATCAGCTCGCTCGAGCCAGAAATCATGGTGTTCAGGTCCAGCCCAGACGCAGTCGCTCGGTCGAGCGAAGCCTCTCTGGCTCGACCCACCAGACACAAAACTCAACGCTCGCTCGAGCGACCAACTCCTCGCTCGAGCGAAGGACAAAAATTCTGGGCAGCAACCCTTGGCTCCCGAACACAACCAACCTGAAACAAACCTGCCCAACACATCCTATAACTCAAATACAATATATGAAAGGTCGTAAACAGGACAACAATCCACTACCAACATCCACGGACACACGTCCGGATCACTATACAACAAGGGGTAAACCCGGGATCGCTATAACCTCCCCCCCTTAAAGAATTTCGTCCCCGAAATTAAAACAAGTTTTTGAAAAACAAGCCTTTTTCTCCATTTTAAACAATGTCATAACACAACATTTAACAATTCGATCCATTACCGGTCATCCATCTCCTATTAAGAGACATTTCTCAACATGTACATTTCAACATGCAATTTCTTTCCATTTCAACCATTTCCCACATATATGGTTTACAATTTATATCATAAGCAATAATCATGATACAATTTTATTTCTATAATATAGCCAACATATGCAATATTATAATCAACTCCCATAACAAGGCAAGCTCTACAACATTTACATTAACCAAAACATACATCATGTTTTACAACTTAAGACATTTCAAATGTTCTTAAAGTTCATTACAATTACAAAATTGCAACACTTGATTACACATCAACAAATAAGTCCGGATATTTCTCACGGACTCCCAACTCACGTTCCCAAGTGGCCTCCTCCACTCTGTGATGTTTCCACAAAACCTTAACCAAAGGGATGGTCTTACCACGCAGGACTTGATCCCGCCTATCCAAGACCTGAACCGGTCTCTCCTCATACGAGGCATCCTCATCTACCTCTAAGTCGGTCCAATCCAACACGTGTGATGGATCCGGCTCATACTTCCGAAGCATACTCACATGAAACACGTCATGAACTCCGGACAATTGTGGCGGCAAAGCTAAACGGTAAGCAACCTCGCCAATCCTCTCAAGGATCTCAAAAGGACCAATAAACCGAGGGGATAACTTCCCACTCTTCCCAAATCTCAACAAACCCCGCCTAGGTGATATCTTCAGAAAGACGTGATCACCCACCTCAAACTCCAACGGTCTCCTCCTACGGTCAGCATAGGACTTCTGACGACTCTGGGCTGTAACAAGCCTCCTACGGATAAGCTCAACTTTCTCCGTCGTCTCCCTAACCAACTCCGGACCCAACAAAGGTGTGTCACCCACCTCGGTCCAACAAACTGGAGACCTACAAGGTCGGCCATACAAGGCCTCAAACGGTGCCATACCGATACTAGACTGAAAACTGTTATTGTAGGCAAACTCCACCAGCGGTAAGTGCCTCTCCCATGTCCCACTGAAATCAAGGACACAACCCCGAAGCATATCCTCAAGGATCTGAATGGTACGCTCGGACTGCCCATCAGTCTGAGGATGATAAGCTGTACTAAAGGTCAGCTTAGTACCTAAAGCACTCTGCAAACTCTGCCACAACCTAGCAGTAAAACGAGGATCTCTATCTGAGACGATCGTCACTGGGACCCCGTGCAATCTCACTATGTCCCGAACATACAAGTCGGCAAGATGATCTACTGAGTCTCTCACGCGCATTGGAATGAAATGCGCCGACTTGGTCAACCGGTCTACAACAACCCAAATAGTGTCACTACCCCGCTGAGTCTTCGGAAGACCTACAACGAAGTCCATGGTGACATGCTCCCACTTCCACTCGGCAATAGGCAAGGGTTGTAACAAACCCGCTGGCCTCTGATGCTCGGCCTTCACTTGCTGACAAGTAAGGCACTTAGACACGAAGACTGCCACATCTCTCTTCATACCCCGCCACCAAAACTGACGACCCAAATCCCGATACATCTTAGTACCTCCCGGATGCACCGCAAGGCGCGAATGATGGAACTCTCGGAGTACCTCCTCTCGACAGGACTCCGGCACAAACAGACGGTCTCGGTATCTCAAACTCAGGTCGGGATACGCCGTCAAACCCTTCTCAACTTTCCCACTGGAGATCTTCTCTCTGAGGGATTCTACCTCAAGGTCACCTCTCTGTGCCTCTAACACTCGAGTCACAAGTGTAGGTTGCGCAACAACAGAAAACAAGGCCGCAGCCTCAACGGATTCGCCCAGAAGCAAGTCAAACTCGCCAAGTGCCCCCAACATCTCCCACTCTCGGATGGCTACACAAGCTACATCACTAATGGATTTCCTACTAAGGGCATCGGCCACAACATTGGCCTTCCCTGGGTGATAATGCAACTCGAAGTCGTAATCTTCTATAAACTCCATCCACCTCCTCTGCCTCAAGTTCAAGTCTTTCTGTGAAAACAGATACTTCAGACTTTTATGATCCGAGAACACCTCGAATCTCTCACCATAAAGGTAGTGCCTCCAGATTTTCAAGGCAAAAATCACAGCCGCTAACTCTAGGTCGTGTGTAGGGTAGTTCTTCTCGTGTATTTTTAACTGACGTGAGCCATAAGCTACCACTTTCCCTCCCTGCATCAACACACAACCCAAACCCTCTCGTGAGGCATCACAATAGACTGCATAACCCAACCCTCTCTCCGGAATAATCAAGACTGGAGCGGTGGTCAATCTAACTTTCAACTCCTGAAACGACTTTTCACAAGTCTCACTCCATACAAATTTGACTCCCTGGCGAGTCAACCTAGTCAACGGCGAAGCTAACCTGGAGAAATCTTTCACAAATCGACGGTAGTACCCAGCTAATCCCAGAAAACTGCGGATCTCAAACACACTCTTAGGCTGTGCCCAGTCTTGCACTGCCTCAGTCTTGGATGTATCAACAGACACCCCTTCCCCGGAAACTACATGGCCTAAGAACTTGACTTCTCTTAGCCAGAACTCGCACTTCCCAAACTTGGCATACAGCCTATGGGCTCTAAGCAATTCAAGCACCACTCTCAAGTGTTCCTCGTGCTCTTGCTCTGAGGGTGAATAGATAAGAATGTCGTCCACAAAAACGACCACGAAACGATCCAAGAATTCCCGGAAGATCCGGTTCATCAAGTCCATAAAGACTGCCGGTGCATTAGTGAGCCCAAATGGCATCACTAGAAACTCATAATGGCCATACCGCGTACGGAATGCCGTCTTCGGAATGTCCTCCTCTCTGACCCTCAACTGGTGGTAACCCGATCTCAAATCTATCTTAGAGAAACAACGGGAACCCTTCAACTGGTCGAACAAATCATCTATACGGGGCATAGGGTACTTATTCTTAACCGTAGCCCGATTCAACTTCCGGTAGTCGATACACAACCTCAAGGCACCATCTTTCTTTTTAGCAAAGAGGGCCGGTGCTCCCCACAGCGATACACTAGGGCGAACGAAGCCCTTATCTAGCAATTCTTGGAGCTGAACTTTCAACTCAATCAACTCTGCCGGTGCAAAACGATAAGGTGCCATAGAAATCGGCGCCGTGCCGGGCACTAAATCAATAGAGAACTCTGTCTCTCGGTGGGGTGGCAAATCAATAAGATCCTCGGGAAAGACATCTGCGTATTCACAAACTACCCTCGGCAACTCAATCTGGGTCTCATCACACTCACCATTCTCAAAACTAGCAAGTAAACTACTAAGCTCATTCCGCCTTCGCGGACCGCACCCCTGTGGCACAATACTACCAACCCGGTCTCCTAAAAAGTGGAAAAACTCCCCGTTCACTGTACAGCAGGTAACCCTCTGGCGGTAGCAATCAATAACCGCCCGGTATGACGATAACCAGTCCATACCCAAAATAACATCAAAGCCCTTCATGGGCATAACTACAAATGGAAAAGGAAGTCGATGATCGTCGACCTCTAAATCACAACCTCTACATCCGTGCCTCAAAATTAACTCACCCCCAATAGGTGACACAACGCAAATAGGAGATGCTAAAAGTGCTAACTCCAGTTCCAACACAGATGCAAATGTAGCAGATACAAAAGAATGAGATGCACCCGTGTCAATCAACACTCTAGCAACCGAATTGCAAAACAAAAAGGTACCTCTCACTACTGAAGGAGCCGGTACTAGGTCCTGCGCGGTAACAGCATACACGCGCCCTGTAGGCCCCTGATCTACCTGCTCGCCTCTCGGAGCATAGGACTGCTGTACGGACTGGGACGACGAAGTCCCCGGATTGGCCCTCGAGGCCTGCACAGACTGAGCTGGCTGAAATCCCTGCGTCTGTCTAGAACCAGACGCTCCTGAAGTGGCACTCAACCGTGGGCAATACCTCTTCATGTGCCCGGGCTGTCCACACTGGTAACACGATACGGGCTGCCCCCTGCCCGAACTCTGACTCTGTGGTCTGGCTGACGAAGAAGCAGCTCTCTGACCCCCGCCCTTCAGTGGGCAAACAGAAGCCTTGTGACCCGGCTGGCCACACTTGTAACAGGTGAACTCTCCCTGACTGCCCCTCCCGGAGCCTGCACTCGGTACTGGGAAAGTCGACCTGGCCAAACCACCCTGGGACGGCTGAGGGTTATAACCCTTCTGCCTCCTACCATCACCCTGTCCCTCTTGGCCCCTCTTGGAGCCCCCATGTTTCTCTTCTTCTCCCTCCTGCATCATCAGCTCCATATGAGCTGCAGCATCCACCAAATGCCTGTACTCTCGAATGTAAGGTCCACCAACTTTCAACTTGAGGTCCCACCTCAACTTCCGCTCAAACTCATAGCAACGGCGCTCCTCTGTCGCCACAAGTTCAGGTGCAAACCTGGACAAGCTAGTAAATGTAGCCTCAAACTCGGCCACAGACAAACCATCCTGCTTAAGCTTGGTAAACTGATCCCTTAGTCTCTCTCTAGCCACTGCGGATAAAAACCTCTCCTGGAAAGCATTCACAAACGCCTCCCAAGTACCACCCACACGAACTTTCTCATACTTCCACCATTGACCCGCATCTCCCTTCAGCTGGAAGGATGCCAAGGTCACTTTTAATGCTTCGTCCTCAATGCCTAGCATTTCGAACGTCTTACTCATCTGTTCTAGCCACTCGTCTGCCTTCAATGGCTCCTTAGGATCCCCAACAAACTCCTCCGGGTTAGACCGGAAGAACTCCCTCTTCAAGAAAGAAGGTCCTGCCTCAGTTGCCTGATTTCCTGCTCTGAGAATACCTAAGGCCCCTGCTATCTCTCGGGCCAAGGCACCCATAGCCTGCTGACCCACCGGTTCGGCCACATTGGCCTGACCAACCCCTTCCTGAACTGCCGGAATCTCATCCGGTAATGGCACTTCCTGTCTTCTAGGCCTACCACGCCTACCACCTCTTGCTCGTCCTGACATCCTAATAAAGGTAACCCAAAACATTAGCACATTTATAAACGTGCCAAAACTAGACACTCATGTCCTAATACATGGATAACTGTAATTCATTCCACGTAAGCACATAAACACATAAGCACTTACGAATTTCATTTCCGGATGATGACAGTCCCAAGGCGTTACTAGAGTACCGGTTAGAAACAGCATTGATCAAGTGCCTTTCCAACGGGACTCTCAGAAACCCAAAGATCCAGTCAACATCCTAGAAACTAAATCCCATACCCAAATAATCACATAAGCATGTTATCACATAAGCATATATCGATACACCTAAGTCTCTATCGAGCGAGACAAACCCATTGTGATTCTAATCACTTCCCACGTACCCAAGGTATTCGAACCCGGTAGGCTCTGATACCAAGTTGTAACGCCCTCAAAATAATGATATTAAACCAACAATATTAACATGCTATGATATATAAAAGGTCCACGCCCTTCCATTCATCAGAGTGCTATTACAAAAGGTATTACATGTTAACAACAAAAGCAAATGCCCTACGGGCTTACAGCTTTCCAAGTTAACACTTGGTTACAAGAAAGTAGAGTGTTAACTCATTTACACATTAAGCCCTAGGCTTGAATTTACATGTAACACTGTAAAAGGAAAGACAACCAAAAAGTCCGTCCGCCACTAGCCTCCCAAGCTAAGTCCTTGGAGGTGGCATGCTACCAGTACCTGAAAATGATGTTCCCATATAGGGTGAGCCACAGCCCAGTAGAAATATACTAAACCAGTTATAAATAATGACTAAAAGATTAACAATTGATAGATGGTCAATTCTTTTACATTCTTTCATCACATCAACAAATATAAACAAAACAGTTACATTCATACTTTCCATGACAAGCATACATGCTCTGCCAATATATTTCTAGATAAGCATACATGCTCTATCTACGGAGTTCATCCCCTATCTCCTCCCAGTAACATCCGGTTTAGAGGTCCATCCCCTATCTTCCCCTAAACCGCGGAGTACATCCCCTATCTCCTCCAACACAACACAATGCATATATATAACAATTATACACATCACATATCAATACATAAAATCAATGTATTCTTTCCATCGTCATAACCCATGACCCAATTCTATCTCAATTCCTCATTTCCCACAATTAATTATTCAAATTAATTAATCAATGTAATTAGGACGTTTCCATAATTAACATTACAACTCTTAGGTTCAAATTTCACTAATGTTTTAACATTAATTCCATGTTTCTATACCAAACATGCTTCTAGGTTTATTATAGACAAAACCCCAAACTTTTATAAAATTACACAATGGCCCAAAGTTTTCCCAAAATTACACAACAACTACCAACATATCAAAATGCTAAAATTCAAAGACAAAATCCATAAAGAGGAGTAGGATATCCCTACCTTAAAGTTTGAGCTCAAAAGGAGATGAAGACCCAACACCCAACTTGCTCCAAAACCGAATATTTTCAGATTATATCGAAGCCCAAGTCACCCTCTACCTTTTTAACAAAGCACTTAGGGAAGATTCACCCTCTAGGGAGATGATTTCTTAGAGAGAAGGCAAGTCTAGAGAGAGAGGCTCTCAGATTTAGGGTTTTAAAAAGTAAAAGCTTCAAAAAAGTGAAGTTTAGATCGCTGGCTGCGAACTGATATAAACAGGCTCGCTCGAGCGAAGACTTGGTCGCTCGAGCGACCAGACACAGAAAACCGTAGCTCGAGCCAAGAAGGTCTCGCTCGAGCCAACATCCTAGAAACTCGCTCAAGCGAAGAAAAGCTCGCTCGAGCCAGGAGCTCGACCCTTCAGGTCTGCAACTAGACGCACGCTCGAGCGACGAACCGCTCGCTCGAGCGAAGACCGAACCAGATCGCTCGAGCGAAGAATCAGCTCGCTCGAGCCAGAAATCATGGTGTTCAGGTCCAGCCCAGACGCAGTCGCTCGCTCGAGCGAAGCCTCTCTGGCTCGACCCACCAGACACAAAACTCAACGCTCGCTCGAGCGACCAACTCCTCGCTCGAGCGAAGGACAAAAATTCTGGGCAGCAACCCTTGGCTCCCGAACACAACCAACCTGAAACAAACCTGCCCAACACATCCTATAACTCAAATACAATATATGAAAGGTCGTAAACAGGACAACAATCCACTACCAACATCCACGGACACACGTCCGGATCACTATACAACAAGGGGTAAACCCGGGATCGCTGTAGGGTTGGATTGAGATTTTTCTTCTACGTGGACCTATGATGAGCTCTTACCATAAAAGTTCTTGAAGTAGACTACTGCCGACTGGGTCAAGAGATATGGATGGCGAGAGTGCCACTTATTTGTTTTGATGTGGTTGAGTGGCATCTCCCTGATCGTGTCCTCCAACAGTTTGGTCGGGTCTAGTCCGTGCCGGATCGGTTTGACACCGAATGGCGGTTGCATGTGACTGATGGGCGTGGCCGAGCTGGCACTGACTAGAGTCTGTTTTATATGCGATATATACAGTTGTGGGATGCCTGTCGGGATAGTATTGTACAGGCTGATTAGAGCGATGATGTGCTCCCCTCTTCCGACCCTTACATGTTGTGGTATCGGCGACATACACGCCTACTAGTCAGTAATCCGAGCCACCTGTCTGAGTCCGGATATCAGGGAGTTGGGCCTTCTCTTGAGGCATTGGTGACTATCATAGTATGTTTCAGATAATTATTAAGATCATAATTGATTTACTTTCAGTCAATTGTAGCCTAATACGTCCAAATTTTTATTTAGGTGGTTGGAGCTGGGAGGTCATATCACTTGGCTGAGGACGTCCTTTTTAGACGTGATGGACATCATGCCTTGCAGGCCGTTGCAGAGATCTGAGACTTATTGTACGAGGCGATCCAGCATGCCCATTGGGCAGATCGTCAGCATTTTGGCCATTACGGTGTACACAGTGCAGCAGCTGCTCTAGACACAACAGTGCCATCCACGTCAGTGCCTTCCACTTTACCACCGGCCACATCAGGTCCTTGGACATCAGTCACCCCACCGCATGCTACCCCATACATTTCTCCAGATTCCCTCCACGTACATCTTACCCAACATACTTGCATACCTTATGTAGCTGACCCTGATTGGACACCGCCCCGATACATGCATGATGTTGTTACCCACCCCACCCAGTTACCACCACCACACAGTTCAGGTGTTTGTAGTGTTGGAGTTGATACATGTACATCACATACTCCCACACTACATACACATACTTTTGTGGGGACTAGTTCGACCGCGACCATGAGTACATATGATGCAGTTCTCACTGACATCTCCCACGTTCAGGATGAGGCCCATATTGAGGGCCCCCCTTCCAGAGTGCGAGGGAGAGGTCGAGGTTATGGTCGTGGCGGATGTCGCGACCGAGGTCGGGGTGCGGGCATAGGCAGAGGTCGAGGTCGAGGTCGAGATCAAGATCCAGTTGCAGATCGTGATACAGTTACACCAGATGAGGGAGTTTCACAACTCACAGCAGTATCCGATCTTGGGCCAGAGAGAGGATCAGGGATAGCACAGGCAAGAGAGGGAGGGTCACACTCACAGGCTCCACAAGCAATCAGTGGAGGGCCACATGCAGGGGAGGGAGTGCCACAGGATATGCATTTACTATTGGGGGAACCACATATTCAGAGCGTCTATAGCAGGAGACCGATGAGGGAGGTCCACGGTCGGGGTTGTGGGACTGGGGGCAGGTTAGGGCATTAGAGGGTGTGATATGGAGTGTATAGTTTTTTTTTTTATTTATAGTTTTTGTAAATCAAATTTGTATATAGGATGTAAATGTGTTATATTTATTTATTCGAAAATAGAATTTTACAATTTTTGATTCTTACTTATTTTGAGGATTTCCTAAATACTTCAAATATTCAAATCATGATGTCACAATGGGTTTAAACAAAGTGATTATATACATAAGAGATTGAAGTTGTGCTGCATTTGGTACCATGTGGATTTTCATTTTACAATAATAAACTATATAATTTTTTATACAGTTTTTTTTTTAATTTTTTTAAAGTATATAATTATTTTTTTACAAAAAACACAAAATAAATAATTACATAAATTTTATTTATTATTCTATACTTTTTTCTCAAAGAATTTGATAACATAATGGAAAATTTAAGAACACTTTTTTTTTGAAACACACACACAAATTTCATATTACATAAAATTACCCAAAAAAAAAAAAAGGTACAGAACTTGATAATATAATAAAAATTTTAAGAACATTGATTTTTTTAAACAACGTGCGCGCACACACACATACAACATTAAGAAAACAAACACACAAATTTTTTATACTCTGCTTTTTTCCTCCCAAAAGAAAGAAAGAAAGAAAAAAGTTCTTAAATACTTGAATAATCTTTCTCCAAAAAAAAAAAAAGAAACAAATTTTAGTTTTTCAATAGAGTGAAGATGATGAGTTATGGAACTTACACAGCAGTTTGTTATAAATTTAAAATATAAAATAAAAAAAATAAACAATAAAAAAATAGAGAAGATGGTGAAACATGGAACTGCACAACAATTTCTAAAATGTGGGAAGTGGAAAACTAGAAGTTATTTATTGAGTTGGTAATTTACGATTTTACCCATAATTACAATTTGATATAAGTTTTAAAATAATATATTATTTAACAAGTTATGGTCATTTTAGGAAAACAACAATGATTCATCCCCCCTTTTTAGGACCCCCTTTGGACCCCTCTCTCTCTCATTGGTCACCTTTTCTTTTTCTTTTTCTTTTTTTTCCTGCTCCTCCAATCACCTCTTGCCACGTGACAAAGGGGGTAAAGGGGGTGACCCCCAAAGGGGGTCCCAACCTTTATTCTTAGGAAAAATAGAAAAAAAAAATTTGTAAGCCAGGCTTCAGATTCATGACACCAAAATTGGTGTTCCCCTTTAATAATAAAATAGATTAACCCTCCAACTGGACCCAAATTTTGTAATAATAAATAGTTTCTCTAACACCCAAATTCTGTAATTTGCCAACCCCACATTCCTTCATTCCTATCATCACTGTGGCCCTCTTCACCCGAAGAACCCCAACTCCCTCTACTGGACCCTCAACCATTTGCCTTTGACGTTGTGTCGTTTCCCAAAATCTGATTTTTGTCAATAGCCGATTCGTTGCCACCATTGGACTGGCTATTTTTATTACAACTCCAGATATTAGTGGGTGACTCATTCTCATGCATGGTTTGAGATTGTATTTCAACTTTACTCCCCTCAGTATTCGAAGAACCCCAAGCAACAGAAGTTTTTGACTGAGGTACATGCTCAGCATCTTCTTACTTGACTATGGGTGACTTATTCTCATACCCGGTTTGAGATTGTGTTTCAACTTTACTCCCCTCAGTATTCGAAAAACCCAAGCAACATAAGTTTTTGACTGAGGTACATGTTTTACATTTAGGTACTTCACTGTGGGTGTGTTTCACAGTGCTGTTTGCGACTGAGAAAATAATTTCGATTTTGTCTCATGTAACTTAACTCATGGGCATTTCAAGACACTTGAGGGTATTTACTTGCACTTTGTTTCATAGTTGTTTATGAACAGTATTGCTTTAAAACAAAGAAAATTAAAGCTTCTGTTTCATTTTATGATTTAATTTATAATTTTTTGCAAACACCAATTTGTACTGAAATCGTCAGTTCGAAGTGACTTCTTACTATATTAAAAAAGCAAGCATTAGAAAACAGTTTACTGTGGCGATGTGACAAGTCACTCCATTACTGATTAATTTGACAACTCACTACTCGAATATGAAGGGATTGCATTGTGAAAAAGACGACCCACAATTATGATTTTATCTGACAACCACGTCCGTGACTGCATCACAGGTACACAAAGTCACGGGTACTCAGGATTGCATGAAATGAATAAGATAAAATAATATCACGGGTATCACTTCTTCCACAATGCCCCAACATCTCAATTATCGTTACCAGGTCATCTCTTTGGCATGTCTATAAATAGCGCTACCCCTAGTATGATGTTTGTTCAAGTCATAGCAATAGTAATATATCTACAATTACTATTATTATTAATTTTTATTTTATTTTATGAACAATGTCTTTAAGAGGTGCAAAAAGTTCACGCCGTCAAAGAAATCCAAAAGTGTGGCTACTACCTCCATTTACTTATGACTATAAGAGCGAAAAGTACTCGAGTCCGAAGGATTATTATGCTGGTATCCGAGCAGAATGGGCATTCAGGGTAACCGAGCAAAAAGGATTGTTTAATGATCTACGTAACTTTGGGGCACTGGTACCTCATCGTCGTTCATTGACCATGGCTAGACGAAATGTGAGTGACTATGAAAAAGAAGTTACCAGAATTAAGAAGGAGAACAACAGAATGTTGACGCGGAGATGTCGACATTTTATGCTTCAACTAGCCACCGAAATAGGAGAAGCAAACAACCGAGAATTGACAGTGATTGAGCGAAATAATGTCTTAAATAATGAAAAATATCTCTCTGACTACTACATGTCAGATGAGGAATGAGAAATCAAACACCTTTATCTTTCATATATGCTTGTATGTTGTGTCGTATCTTCGTTACTGGAGTGTAAGACAATGTTGTTGTTCATCTAGCTTACGGATGTATTAAAACTATTTATTATATGAACCTGAAGTTTATGAAATCACTACATTTATAAGTACACTTGTCAAGATTCGTTATGAATTTCTCTTCCTATTGATAACTCATGTATAAGCATTGCAAAGCCATTACAATGAATGAAAACGTTTGGTCATACATACAACCAAGTTCATTCAGTATCATCATTATATTCCACATTAATAATGCATGAAATCATGAAAGCTTAGTTCAATTATTGTTCTTCAAAATAACAATAACGGAGAGAAAGCAAAAGTATTTGTTATTTGTAGAATTACAAGAACTATTCAGAAACTATTGAAATTTCTCCCTTCATTGATAAGTCGTGGATAAGCATTACAAATCTATTACAAGATAAATGGTTTGGTCATTCATCCAAACAATTTCATTCATTATCATCATCATCTGACATCTCAATATCAGATTCATTCATAACATCCATGCTCTAGGTGAAGCACTGGTGCGCATAATCCATTAACCCATCTTCGGCACGCTCATTTGTGGTTTTCATTAGTTCGGACCTTTGCAAACGTTGGGTCGTGTGATTAACTTCGTTGCAGATACAATGCAATGCCCTTTGCAACAACTGTGGAGTGTCAGTTGGCATATGCATGGCTAACCGACGAGGAAATTTAATATTAACTTCACGACATAGCTCAACGAGAACGTTTGCTCGAGTTATGCAAAATTCCATTCAGCTCTCATGGTATTGACGGCGGCATGTGAGTAACGCAAATTTGGATTTAATGTGTATTGAAATTCATCTCTATCTGCAACCCAATAGCGACCCATTGCTGAATATAGATCAACCACTGTATATCTCATGATAATATCGCTCGAAATAGCTATAAACCTTTTGTTGTGGTATGATGCGATATTTATACCACATATACACATGGTAGCTATATATTTGAAATTATTGTAAACAACTATGCATCGAGTTGTCACATCAACTTTTATAAACTGAACAACTATGCATCAACTTTATAGGAGTTGTCACTTCGACTTTTATTTACTACTCAGTGCATATCTAAAGGTTTTAAGTAAAGTTCAAATCCGCTTAGAAATTTAATTTCATTTTTCCGCTTACAAATATAATTCAACTTATTTTGTCTTGACAATATATTTAATTTTATTTTTCACCTTACATATTTAATTTCATTTAATTGGAGAAATTTGACCAATTTAATTTCAAGTTAACTATGTGTTGATTTAAGTCGGTGTTGTTCTTGTCTATATACTAGGCTAGCTTTATCTGTAACACTTTTAAGTTCTATATATCGAAAAACCCTTTCATTCTAACTCTATTAAAAATTAATCTTCAATACATTCTAACTCTATAATATTTTATCTTCAAAATTTATGAATCTATTTGGAGTTACATAGGGTGACTTTTTAAACACAAAGGGTCTAATTGTTTTGTTGTTTTGTTCTGACACCTTCTCATCCCATTATGAATTGCAGAAATTCACATGGGCACAGTAACTATGGTACGATAATAAATTGTAGCTTGGCGCAGTGATACCTCCAACATTTCTCAGTGATGCAGTAACTTTAACAGACGTAATAAATTGTATGCTTTGTTTTTTCCTCAGATGCTATTTGACTTTGTGCAGCGATGCAGTGATGCATGTGACTTTTTTCCTCAGATGCAGTGATGCATGTGACTTTGTGCAGTGATCCAGTGATGCATGTGACTTTCTGACTTTGTAAATTATATACTTTGTGACTTTTTCCCCACATGTAGTGATGTATGTAACTTTGTGCAGCGCAACTTAGATGCTTTGTTTTTTCCTCACATTTCAGAATTCATCTAAGTCACATTAATACGACCACATGGCAATAGTGTTGACAAACAACTATATAAAGGATTAAAGAAGTCATGGTAAACACACAACCTTTCCACTTAGTTCACCCTAGGAAACTATCGTTCATCTATTGAGAAAAAATCAAATAGAGTATAGATTTATGGTAAGGGGTAGGAATCGCAGAGGTGAGAGTTCACGACAAGGAAGAGGAACAAGAATGGGACTTGCAGGGGGTAGGAACTTTGAAAGAGGTGAGAGTTCATGCCGAGGAAGAGGAACGGGAATGGGAAGTGGCGATGCTGAAGATGAAACACCATTTACTTTGTTAGATGCCTCTTGTGCTTATCATGATAGGTTTGGGAAGCGACATTTTGTCATGCCCAAGTATTATCGAGATCCATGTGTTTTGGTAGAGGATCCATCTGATAATCAAACAGGATATGGTTTAACAGACGCTAGACTTCTGAAGTGGCCCGCACTATTTAAGAGCGAGTACAAATGGAAAGATTATGTCGGGAAAATCGACTGAAAGTGCCGAAAGCACGTTCAGTTCAGATCCAAAAGAAAGATTTAGATAATGTTGATCGACTATGTGAAAGACTTCGACGTGAGATTTCTTAAATGCACCGTAGGTCAGCTCGCGATATGAAATCTATACTTAAGTCGGATGCCAAGAAGAATGGAACAACACCAAATGCTATGGCTATCAAGGACGATCCTGCACTTCTCTCTGACCCTGAGCTCTTTGATTGTTCGGACTCTGAGATTGCCGATTTGAGCGAGGATTAGGCGTCTATCTATCTACTAAATTATATTAGGTTATTCATAATTATATGTTGTGTGTTAAAATAACTCTTTCGACAATGAGTTTGTGAAATGTTTGTCTAATATTTGTCTATGTAACTGTTAAGTATTGTACTCGTCGCTTTATTTTATGTTCTGTGTTATGTTGAATGTTTCCACAAATTATTTTTGTGGGATACTTATGTTTGACTAGCTACGGCGTTCTAAAGTGTTATAAATGTTATAGTCATACCTTTATTTTGTTTTCCTGTTCGTAGTAGTAATTAGCAAATTAGATACTTTATATATACTGTGTGAAGTTTTATTTAAATATTTCGTGGCAACAAATATTTAGTTTCGAAAATTCTACAAAAGTAGGCTTAGTTTGAGAAATAAATTAGTATAGAGGCTTAGTTTGGGAAAAGCCCCGACAAAATCTCTTCGAAACTACGCAAAATGTTCTCTGGGAGGGTGCGTGTCTCGAGGACATTATTTTCTTCTTCTTTTTTAATTTTTAATTTTTTATTTGTTGTTTTTATTTTTATCCATCATCGATCTTTTTTAAATTATATTTGAATTATATAACAAAATAAAAATTTATTTAAAATTTTATATTTAAATAACAATTTAAAAAATATTAGGTAAATTAATCAAATATTTAATTTACATTTTTTACATAATTCACTACTCTTTAAACAATGCATGCTGTTTATTTTTTTAAAAGTTTATGTATAAATTATTATGTAAATATCAAATTGATCTGATAATCGTACATATAATTTTATCATTTAAAAAAAAAAATAATGATGCAAAACATAATTTCAAAATTACGTAATTTATTTTTAAATATTAAAATAATAAAATTTGGTAACTAAGATTGTTTATTAATACGATAGTTTTATATGAATAATTTATATATAGAGATCTACAAAATGACTGAGCGAATTATAAAATGTAGATTAAATAATAATAATAATAATCAACACTTATAAAAGCGTGGTTACGAACCACGCTTTCCTTTAAAACTGAATTTTGGTTAAAAGCGTGGTTATCATCTGCACTTTTCTTGGTCAACAGTAAAAGCGTAATTGTGAACCACGTTTTCTGAAAAAACAAAAATTTATTTAAAAGCGTGGTTAGAAATTACGCTTTCTATAGAAAATAAATTTCCTTACACACGTGGTAAAGGCGTGATTTATAACCACGCTTTTAAGATTTTACCAATCTTCCGCGGCTGGGCCACAAAAATAGTGAAAGCGTGATTTCTAATAGCGTTTTAGTTTATTTTGAAAATTTCGTCCAAACTAGGGTTAGTTTAGGAAATAATTTACTAGTTTAACTTATTTTGAAAACAGCACCGATTGGTAGCTCGAAACCATTTCGAGCCAAACGGCTCGAATTTCAGCAGAGGAGGGGAGGGGGAGGGGGAGAGGGCCCTAATACAGGGGAGGGGGAGGGGGATCGGAGCTGGGCATCGGCGAGACGATCGGAGCTGGGCGACGAGACGATCGGAGCTAGGCATCGACGAGACGATCGGAGCTGGGCATCGACGACGATCGGATGGGCGACGAGACGATCGGCGGCGACGATCGGAGCTGGGCATCGGCGTCTTCTCCCTCTCCCTCTCTTTCTCTGCCTCTCGTTCTCTCTCTCTCTTCTCTGTTGAAGTCGACGAAGAAGGCGAAAGAAAAGGAAGAAAAAAAAAAAAAATAGACAGCCCAAAACGACGTCATTTTGAGCTATCGAATCAAAACGACGTCGTTTTAGGACATTCGAGCCAAAATCGAGCCGTGATTTTTCGAGCTACCACGCATTATTCTTTTGAAAAAAGCTCCCAAAAATAGTTGCATATTACTTCTAAGGGCCTTTCCCCATCTTCTTCTTATTCGGTTCAATCTCTTGCTGCTTTCACATTTCATCTATCAATTGGCACATTCCTCCATCTCTTCATTCCAAACCCTAATTCACTACTTTCGTTATCCATATCATCAATAAACTAAGTCACTGACAATCGTGATTTTCAAACCCTAATCAACGCAGATTCGATCTTCGAAATTCAATCAGTTTGGTTTGGGGAATTGGAGAGACGATCAGTGCTCAGAAGAAGAGGAATTTTCAGATAGAATCTTTTAAACATCGGGTTGTGGTGGATCCGAAATACGCAGAGAAGACTTGGAAGATCTTGGAACATGCGATTCACGAGATATGCAATCACAACGCTAGTGACCTTAGTTTTGAAGAGCTTTACAGGTTGATTTCTTGACTTCGTATTAAGATTTTCCTATTTCTGTGTTTTGTTATTGAGATTTGCAAAACGAAGATGATATGATTGATTCCTTGTTTTCTGATTGAGTTTGTCTCTGGAATTATTGTTTTGTGAATCATTTTATACTTTATGAAACCAAGATGTACCTCCAAAACGCTAATCGAAAAGAAGTTTAATAATTTTCTGGTTTGGGGGTATTGGAATTTTTGGTGTGCAAGGAATAAAAAAACACTTAAGAGGATAAAATTCAAGTGTTTTGAGTCCGAGTTGCCCCAAGGGCCACTAGAGGTTTGTCCTATCGTTAAGGATTAGTTGAGGCATCCTCAAGCTGCCTGAACATCCAGTTATCAAAAAATAAAAAATAAAGAAATGAAGACAAACTTGTGAGGCATACTGCTTACTATGCCGTGCATGCATGGTTATGACTCAACTATGCTGGAAACAACAATGCAATCTTGTACCCAGCCAGCCTCAAACCTTTAACTTTGCCAAGAAGTGTGTATATATATATTTATAATTCACAAATTTTGTTGGACTTGGTATTGTATGCAACTTTGTGGTTTAGTCTTGATTGTGTGGATACTTATCTAGAGGGCATGACTGGGAAAGCATTCAACATGTAGTGTCTGTACTATAGTTTTTCTAGAAATGCTAGTTGCAATTGGTTTAAAGCTACATGTTTTTGTGGATTAAATAGATTACTGATTGGTGAAGAATTTAAGTTTGTTAGAAATTAAGGAGTTGGACATATTCATTATTTAGTTTGTTAGAATATGACTGTTGGTTAGATTGCCTAGCATAAACATTTATACACACATTTTATTTTCCCTCTTCTTTCTTTGACTTGAGAATTCAGGGTTTTCTAAGTGAGAATTCTCTTTTGTTAGATGTGGAGTTATCTCTCTTTGTTTCCTCCCCTCAATTTTATTTTGTGATTTTCCTGACTCTCTTTTCTTCTCTCCTTCCCTTATTCCCCCCACTGTTGCTTCTCCTTCTCCTCTTCTTTCCTTCCCTTCTTTTCTCAAATTCCCCTCCACTGTTGCTTCTCCTTCTCCTCTCTATTTCTCCTCCTTCCGTGGAGCTGCTTCCTTCCATCACTGTGTTTCATCATGGACCCATTGTTTCATTGGTGGTGCCCTGTAGGATGTTTTATCTGTTCTCTCTTTGTTTAAACATACAGTTTAGGGTCAGTTTGTAATTGGAACCATATCTCAAAGTGTGGTGAAGATGTGAAAAGAGGAGTACCTATCATTTATTGTTATGATCTTTTTCTTGGATTTTCTTTGAAGATTGAATTCATAATTCATTTTGCTATAGATAATGGGGAACTTATTTCAATATCTGCTTCCATAGTGTGGCCATTCTCAAATGCCTGGTCTTTGGTTGATTGGTTGAAAATGTACTAGTATGACTATATATTTGGAACTTGGAAGGTTCCCTAATTAAATGCAATGAATGAGGATAAATGTAATGCCATGTTTCTAAAACTAGGATCATTGATTATGATCTGTATCTGTCATTTTATTTTTGTTTGGTGTAGCTAAGACAAGGAAGGCTTCTTTTCTTTTGTTTTTCTTTTTGGAATTCTGGATTCAGCTTTATTTAGTTGGTCTTACCAGAACTACATTCCTTCAACATATATAGCCCACTGAAGAAAGACTATGAAGAACTTAGGTGGATTTTTGTGTGATACGCGCATCAAGCGTTTTGCCCCAATTGTTAAGTGTCTCACATTGCAGTCCTTAAGCTCCTTGAAACTTTTATGTCTTTTTTTTTTTTATAGATTGAACAATACTCTACTAAAGAGAACATTCATCTATTCTAGTGTTTGTAGCAGTTCGTGGAAGCCAGGGGCTTGTGTTTATTTTTTAAAAGCAGTTTGTTGTCTATGTGGTGATTTACCTGGAATCAATTTGAATTTTTTCATCAAGACATTAATGTGAAATGTTGCATATTGGCAAGGACATATTAAAAAGCTTTTTTGCTAACTTCCATCAGTTTTGCCTCTGAATGCTCTGTGCTTCTCATAATTTTGTTATGTATTTAGGAATGCTTACAATATGGTTTTGCACAAATTTGGGGAGAAACTGTACTCTGGACTTGTGTCGACTATGACATCACATCTGAAGGAAATAGCAAGATCAATTGAGGCTGCACAGGGAGGTTTATTTCTGGAAGAGCTAAACAGGAAATGGGCAGACCACAACAAGGCATTGCAAATGATCCGAGACATATTGATGTGCATGGACAGAACTTTCATCCCTAGTACACACAAAACCCCAGTTCATGAGCTTGGGTTGAATTTGTGGAGGGACAACATTATCCACTCTAGCAAAATCCAACTGAGGCTTCAGGATACACTCCTTGAACTTGTGCGGAGAGAAAGGACCGGTGAAGTTATAAACAGGGGTTTGATGAGGAATGTCATAAAAATGTTAATGGATTTAGGTTCTTCTGTTTACCAAGAAGATTTTGAGAAACCTTTTCTTGAAGTCTCATCTGATTTCTATCGTGGTGAGTCTTAACATTGAGTGCTGTGATTGTGGAGATTATCTAAAGAAAGCTGAGAGACACCTGAATGAAGAGATTGAGCAAGTCTCCCACTACTTAGATGTGAAAAGTGAAGCCAAGATCACTAATGTGGTGGAGAAGGAGATGATCGAAATTCATATGTATAGATTAATCCATTTGGAGAACTCAGGCTTAGTTAATGTGATTGTGGATGACAAAATGAGGGCCTGGGAAGGATGTACAATTTGTTCTGAAGAGTATCTAATGGACTCTCGATAATTAGAGATGTCATGACTTCTCACATTCGGGATACAGGTAAGCAGCTAGTTACTGATCCAGAAAGGTTAAAAGATCCTGTAGACTTTTTGCAGAGGCTCTTGGATGTTAAGGATAAACATGATAGGATTATCCGTTTAGCATTTTCCAATGACAAGACGGTCCAGAATGCTTTGAATTCTTCATTTGAATATTTTATCAATTTGAATCCTCGGTCTCCGGAGTTGATAAGGGGTCAGTGAGGAGGACGTTGAGATTGTACTGGACAAGGTGATGATGCTTTTCTGTTACCTCCAAGAGAAGGATGTGTTCGAAAAGTATTAGAAGCAACATTTGGCAAAGAGGCTTCTATCTGGGAAAACCGTCTCTGACGATGCAGAGAGAAGTTTGATAGTTAAGCTCAAAACGGAATGTGGGTATCAGTTTACATCAAAATTGACTGACATGAAGACATCTCAGGATACAATGCAAGGGTTCCATGCTAGCATGGGTGCTGAGATAGGAGACTACCCGACACTCACTGTCCAGGTCCTGACTACGGGCTCTTGGCCAACTCAGTCGAGTGCCACGTGCAACCTTCCATCAGAAATCCTCGGGATATGCGAAAAGTTTTGGACGTATTATCTTGGGTCCCACACCGGGCGGAGGTTATCATGGCAGACGAATATGGGCTCTGCTGATTTAAAAGCGACATTTGGGAAGGGCCAGAAGCATGAGCTGAACGTTTCCACATACCAGATGTGTATCCTTATGTTATTTAATAGCGCTGATCAGGCAAGCTATAAAGAAATTGATCAGGCAACAGAAACACCTGCCGCGGATCTGAAGAGGTCTCTGCAATCTTTGGCCTGTGTTAAGGGGAAGAACGTCCTGCGAAAAGAACCAATGAGCAAAGAAGTTGCTGAGGACGATCATTTCTCTTCAATGACAAGTTCACGAGCAAGTTGTACAAGGTAAAGATCGGTACAGTTGTGGCACAAAAGGAGTCTGAGCCGGAAAAGCAAGAGACAAGGCAAAGAGTGGAGGAGGACAGGAAGCCCCAGATTGAGGTGGCGATTGTGAGGATCATGAAATCGAGGCGTGTGCTGGATCACAACAATATCGTGGCAGAGGTCACGAAGCAGCTGCAATTGCGATTTCTGCCGAACCCTGTTGTGATAAAGAAGCGAATCGAGTCGTTGATTGAGAGAGTTTTTGGAAAGGGACAAAGTGGATTGGAAGTTGTACCGCTACCTTGCTTGAAGAATTTACTGTGTGATTGTCTCATTTTATTGTGGCTAAATATGGCCTTGGCTGGTGGAATTTTATGTTGAATGTTGTTCTTGAATCATTGCAGGCTCAGTTGGGTTTTGATTGAATATTTTTACTTCATGCATTTCGGTGCCTCTGTGCATTGCTCTCTCTCTCGCTCAATTTTTTTTTTTTATTTGATATTTTTCCATAATAACATTTTTGGTATTGGTGGATCATACATTGGGCTTGAATTATTTAAATTGTTAAATTATAGTTAACTTACAAGAGGGGTAAATAATACTTGGATGACTCTTCCTCTTACCATATTTTTATAATTGAAGTAGTTTTTACCGTTGTATTATTGGCATGTACATCATTTACGAGTATGACTTCAAAATATTTGAATTGTATCAATTTATGTGTATTTTTTAAACAGTATTTGCGTCTTTATACATCGTTTATGAGTATGACTTCAAAATATTTGAATTGTATCAATTTAGGTATATTTTGTAAACAGTATTTGTGTCTTTAAGTTAAGGAAGCCAAGTTGAACAAAATATAAGAGTTTCAGTTCTAGTGAAATAGTACGTACCTTAAGCCATTACTTGCTGTACTAATAGGAGAAGCACTGGACTGTCATTCATGGGAGATGCACTTTGGAAAGTACTAGTAGGAAAAGAACTGGATTTGTCATTCATGGGAGATGCAATTTGGAAGATAGTTCAAAGTCGGAGATGAGAAATAGATTTGAACAGTCAACATTAATCTATTTGGTTTCTTTCAATTCTCACATACAATTTCAACGCATATAACTCAATCTCATATATATCAATTATATATTTAAAAATGATAGTTCAAAGTCGGAGACATATAACTCAAACTCATATATATCAATTATACATTTAAAAATGATAATTCAAAGTCGGAGATGAGATATTAGAGGAAACCAAACAAATTTGAACTCGCAACGTCAATAAATCTGTTGGGTTCTGTAATGACCCAAAATTTTTTTAAAAAAATAAATATATAGATAGATAGATAGATATATATATGTAATTACCAAACCACCTAACCAAACAAACCAGTGGGCCTGAACAACGAAGAAAAAAAAAAAAGAAAGTGGATGCTTTTATCACGAAAGGGAAACACACGGTGAGAATAGGAAAAAAAAAAAAAAAAAAAGCTTCTTCTGACAAAAAAGGCCTGGTCTTGTAGGGAAGAAAGTTAAATATCAAAAGAAAGATTTTGAAACCCATATGGAGGAGATGATGATGATGATGATTAGAAGCAGCTCAGAAAATCCCAGCAATGAGTCCCTTTCCGATGAACCCATCTCCACTTCCACTTTCCCAACCTGGAAGCTGTACGAAAACCCATTTTATTATTCTCAGCAACCCAATTTCCATCATCATCATCATCAACTACAACAACAACCAAACCACGAACAAGATAGTCATAACAAACAACTTCATCGTCTCAATCTTCCCATTTCAGCACGCAAGATTGCTGCATCTTTCTGGGATCTAACCTTTATCAGGCCTGTCATGGAATCCGAGCTCGATATCGCTAGAGCCCAGATCATTGAATTGAAAGCTGACCTTACGAACGCAAGACTCAGTAAAAAAAAATGGAATCTATGAATAAGAGGCTTGCTAGAGAGCTCTCCGAGGATAGAAAGGGAAGAGAGGCGTTGGAGCAAGTATGTGAAGAGCTCGCCAAGGAGATTTCACCGCATAAAGCTGAGATCAATAGAATGAAGAAAGATATGGAGGAAGAGAGAGATGCTACGAATGGCGGAGGTGATAAGAGAAGAGAGAGTTCAAATGAAGCTCACTGACGCGAAGCTTTTCCTAGAAGAGAAGATTTTAGAATTTGAGGAAACCAAACAGATTCAAAAGCCGGACACAAATAATGGCCGGACAATTGCGACTCATACTACTAGTAAAAGCGCTGATAGCTTTTTAGCAGAAGCAATAAGGTCATGTGCTATTGCTGGTGAGAAGTCAAGTAGTTTTAATGTTGAAAACAACATTAATAATGGGATTGCTAATCCTATGTCAATTCAACGAAAAGCCTCACCAGAACGCCAAAATCCACCTATCAAGAGAGGGATCAAAGGGTTTGTTGAATTCCCAAAAGTGGTTCGAGCCATCGGATCTAAAAGTAGGCATTTGGGTACCAAGTTGGAGTGCCAAAAAGCTCAGCTGATGATACTGCTCAAACAAAAGAATCCCATCCGATCCAGTAATCTTATTATGACCAAAAGTGAAGAGGTTAGTGAGAGCAACGTTTCATCGGTGGAGATCAAAATCTGTCAAAATCAAAAATTTGGATTTTTGCTTGTTTCCTTTTCTAGCTCGAGGTAGGAATTTCTTCTACACTTCTTTATGCACTTTTACTTGAATATAGGGAGTTTAGAGTTGTATATAATTTAATTAGAATTTTTGGAAAACTTGCGATTTGTTTGCTTAAAAGAGAAATTTTGAGAAAAATAAAAGTTGATGCCCAAATTGCGAAAGTGTAAACTTGGAATGTGTTTGTAAGGTTATGAAAGAGTTATATTTTAAATTTGAACAAAAACAGACTTCAATTCGATTGGTTTTGAAATTTTTATCGGTTTGTGACCAAAGAGCATTTTTAAAGAAAACAAAGGAATTACATTTAATCTTGGGGGCTTTTAATCAAAATAGGATGTCATAGTTGAATAATGCTTGGAGAATGAGTTTGGAAAGAAAATGATGCTTTCTTGGGCATTAACGGTATTATTTTGCTTAATGTATCCGTTGGAATAAAACCGACACGGTTAGAAATGGACCTTGAGAGGTTACCGGACGTGATAGTGATATGAAAACTAGTGTAGTTGTTCATATTTGATGAGATGTGGAATAAATTGTATTTATCGGAATTTTTATGGAATTTAATTGTTTAAATATCCGTTTAGAAATATCTGTTTTGGGCTATTGGTAAAGGATGGCTGTGTTTGTTGTAGAAATGCATGAGACTTAGGTAAATCGAACCACATTTCTCATTTGTTGCATTGGACATTGCATTACATTCATTTCATTGGAAATGTATTTGTTTTGAGAAATGTTTGGAAATGTATCTATTTGCGAAAAGATGAATACTTGGTGAATCTGGGTAGGGGGTGTGGAACCGCGTGGTTAGGTGTGGCATCGCGTGGTTAGGTGTCGAACCTTCCAGTTTACTGGTAAAAATGACAGTGGTAGTGCATTAAGGCCTACTTGCAGACACTCACCTAGAGATTCACAGGGTCGTATTCATGTAACAGATATTGTTTAAAATGGAAATGATTTTATATTTGTTGTGCATCTCAGCATTGCATGCTTTATAAAAAGAGAGATAAATTGTTTTATCATGAGCATGGCATGAGCATACTCCTCTTTAGTCTTGTCATTGTTCATATGTTGTGTAGTATATCTCTACTGGGCTGTGGCTCCCCCTATACGGGAAATCATTTCAGGTACAGGTGCTATGCCTCCGCCAAGGCATTGACTTGGGAGGACTCGGAGCTGAGGCTTCATTTTTGTTTTATAGTTATTTGTTGAATGTAAGCCCAGGGATATATTTGTGTTGAGTTGAAACTCCATTTTGTGTAACCAAGAATATTCTTGGATAAATTTGTAAGCATGTAGGGTACTTATTATCTGAGGCTTCCAGTTCATACTTGTTGTAAAATGCATGTTTAGGATTGGAACTGGGGCATTGAGATGTGAACTACATGTATTTTGGCATTTGGGATTAAATGGAAATGGGTGTATGGATTAATTAGCTACATATATGTGTTTGTCTATCAGATGGTTTTGTAGCGTAAATAGATATATCTTGCCCAATTTTCGGGGCGTGACAACTTGGTATTAGAGCGTACCGGGTTCGAATACTTTGGGTACGTGGGGAGTGGTTAGTACCACAGTGGGTTTATCTCACTTGATTGAGATATCTGTATGATGAGGTGCTATGTGATAACATGCTTATATGATTATATGGGTATGAGGTTTGATTTTTGAGATGTTGATTGGGTCTGTAAGTTCCTAGAAGTCCAGTCAGAAGAGCACTTGATCGCTGCTATTTTTGATTGGAACTTTAGCAATGTCATGGGACAATCATTATCTAGAAAGAAAATCTGTATGTGCTTATGTGACTATGTGCTTATGTGGAATGAATTAACTGTTGTACATTGCCTTAGGATGTGAGTGAGTTAGTTTCGGCACAATTGTGACAGTGCCAATCTCGAGTGTTACCTTTATTAGGATGTCAGGACGTGGAAGGGGAAGTGGTAGGCATGGTAGGTTAAGAGGCACGAGATGCCAATACCGGATGAGATTCCAACGCATGAAGAGGGGACAGGGCAAGCAAATGTGGCTGAGCGAGTTGAGCAACAGGCCATGGGTGCTTTGGCACGAGAGATAGCAGGGGTACTGAACATACTGAGGGCTAGGAACCTAGCACAGGCCCCAACTGCTCTAGTTGCAGAGACAGGACCACTCTTGCTAAAAAGGGAGTTCTTCCAGACCAATCCGAAGATTCTTGGTGGGAGATCCTAAGGAGCCACTAAAGGTTGAATGAGTGGCATCATAGCTTGTGGTTATATCTTTTAGAATTTGGGTAGGAGCGGGCTAACTAGAGACTTCAAAGGAGATTTCAAAGTCACTGTAACTATGAGTATTTGTTGGGAGTACCTTAGTATTGCTAGAATGTATATCTAGTCTGGATGACTTCTATGTAGACTCGAAGTGCATTGTGTGAGTGTTTGGGTAAATTCTATGTTGAAGTGAAATTGTGTGGGTGGATATAGACAAGTTTGCGTAAACTGTTAGTTGGTTCGTCGAGTGAAAGAAATAGAAAGGCTAGGTAAAAATAATATAAAAATTGGTTGGTTGGGCAACTACAGTTGTGGCTGAGAATTTTTGAGTAGTATGTTTGGCATGATTGCATTATGTTTCGTAAATGTTGGTGTTTCTTCTTGTTCAAGTGAAGTAGTTGAGGCTAAGGTGATCTGTGAATTTTGTTTTTAGAATAATTCATGGAAGAATATGATTGTACTAGGAGACAAATGGAGGTTCTCATGGGATGAAATATTTGGAGTCATTGTATGTGTTAGTTTTATTCAATTGGATAACTGAGTATGAATTCATTTTAATATTGAGATGAGTTAGTTGTCGTGTGACGGTTGCAATTACAAAATATATTATTGAATTGTGTTTTTAAAGGAAGGGTGTTCTCATTGATTAAGAGTCTTGAGATAATCACTTTGGATGGATATTAAGTAAATTATTAAACTAGATTATAAATAAATAAATAAAAGAGAAAACTGATTTTATTGAAGTCAAGGGATGACATCCCCGATTACAGTCCAAAAAAAAAAAGGATATTGTTTTTGATAACGGCCACGCGCCGACTTCACTTACTAGACTCTCCCGCCGAGCTCTTCCTTTTTTTGTCATCTTGAGTGACCCTTGAAGACCCTGCCTTAGTGCGTATAGGACCGCCAAGAGAGTTGACTTCCTACTGGCTGTCAAAGGCGAAGTATGAAGGTGCTCTGAATCGGGTCATGACGGTGGTCTTTCGTTTCAACTCCTTATTCTCCGCCTTCAGTGCGCAAATCTCTGCTTGCGCATCTTTGTACATGAGCTGGAGCAGAGAAAGTTGGGCGTTTAACTGTTGTACTTCACTGGTCCTATTTTGCAACCGGTGAGATAATTTAGTAACCGCAGTCACTGTCTCCATGCAAGATCTCAGTGTGAAGTGGTTGGCCTCAATGTCAGATTGAGCGGCCATGATTTGCTCAACTAACATCATGGGAAAGTTAAGAAGAGTAGGAACATGGGCACTCTGTTCAGGAAGGTTAAGAAGGGTAGGAGCAGGGACACTCGGGCCAGGAGAGCTTGGATCATTGAAGTCCGGAAAGAGAGTGAGAGGACGAGATAAGGCCATGTGTGGTGAGAGATATAAAGAGAAAGAAATGAGAGTTAGAGAAATAGCAGAGAATAGACTGAGTTTTGGGACAACTTTTCTCTTCTGTTCAGTCTTTCTTTTTCTCTCGATTAGAAAGAAGAAACAGAAAAGAGTGATGAAGAAGAAGGAGATGGAAGAAAATGATGAAGAAGAAGGAGAAATGAGTGAATAAGTAGAAGAGAGAAGATGCTGATTCAGAAGAATGCAGAAGAGAAGAAGACAATGAGGGAGAGATAGCTGAGGCGAGCGGTAATCGAGGAGAGCTGCTTTTATCAGCCAATGAAGCAAAAGCAAGGTCGCGTGTCAGACGCAGTTTTCGAAGGAAGAGAGAGAAGCGGGAAAGGTGTATGCATATATGTATATATATTGTATATTTATGTATTATATACATTTATTCAAGTAATTTTGTCACAAGAGTGACTTGGTTAAGTGGTCTGGTTTGACATCTAAGGATGGAGAGGCTGAGCCTGAGGTTGGGGGTTCGAAACCCTGTATCCCTGCATTTGTGTTTTCTTTCCTTTTTGCGTGTTTTGCTTATGCACGATGACATCAACTAACAGAATAGTCCTTGTCAGTAACGGCATATTTCCCCAAATGTGACTGTGTATATGTAAGCATCTGTGTATTTTTTTTTTTTTGTATTTGTCCATATGTGTTTGTGTATCCTTTGTTCGTATTTGTTCCTTGGTGAAAATGTTGTGGAGACACCACGGGGTTGAGGAGGCGACTTGGGAACGTGAGGTAAAAGTCCGTGAGAAGTATTCGGACCTTTTTATCGATGTTTGATGAGTTGTGATAGAAATGTTATTTTGATATTATGATGTACATTGAATTTCCTTTGGGGAGATTTTATTATAATTTGGGGTTAATCTATTTATTAACTTTTTGAGAATTTTAGAATTGTTTCAGTGTTAATCTTTATATGTGTCTTATGGTGATTGGTTTTGTATACTTCTAGAGTGAGAGGTAGACTATTCTGTTAACTGGCCTAAAGAGCAGTAGTAATACTTGTCAATAAGCGAGTTAGTATAGTAAGAGTTGTTTAATTTGGGTTTGATCTCGTGGGTTATCATAATATTAGTGTGATGTAGAATAGTGTTGGTAAGGTATTGTCTGTTTTGTGATGGTTGATGGTCACTATTTGAGTTGGTGGTTGGTGCTTTTGAAGAGTTATTATTTCGTTTTGTTAAGGTCTCGAAGTAGTGATAGTTATTTTGGCCTGGTGATGCATTGTGCGTTAGGCGATGGAGATAGTTCGTTGAAGTTGGGTTATCGCCAATAAAGTATGGCGTCTTGGTATTTTGGGGAGTCGTTTTGTTATACTTAAGGGATTAGAGCCTATTTTGTTGCTTTGGGTCATCAATGTGAATAGAAGAATCACTTAATGGTTTATACTAGTAAGGGTTTTTATAATCAATTATTGTGCAAAAGTAATGGTTTAGTTCGTTACCAGTGTGACTCATTGAGACTCACGTAGTAGTCAAAGAAATTTTGTTGATGCATTGGTAAGTACCTGAGGAAGTTTGTGGGTGACAGTAAGGTGTATTACATTACTTGTTTAAATTTCGAGAACGAAATTTCTTTAACGAGGGTAGGTTGTATTGACCCAAAATTTTTAAAAAATATATATATATATATAATATCACCAAACTACCTAACTTAATCATGGAAAGAGAGGAAATGAATTCTCTGCCAACCAAACAAACCAGTGGGCCTGAACAACAAAGAAAAAAAAAAAGGGAGTGGATGCTTTTATCATGAAATGGGAACACACGGTGATAATAAAATTAAAAAAAAGAAAAAAGAAAAGAAAAAAAAAGCTTCTTCTGCAGAAAAAGGCCTGGTCTTGGAGGAAAGAAAGTTAATATCAAAAGAAAGATTTTGAAACCCATATGGAAGAGATGATGATGATGACCACGATGATCAGAAGCAGCTCAGAAAATCCCAACAATGAGTTCCTTTCCGATGAACACATCTCCACTTCCACTTACCCAACCTGGAAGCTGTACCAAAACCCATTTTATTATTCTTAGCAACCCAATTCTTATCATCATCATCATCAACTACAACAACAACCAAACCACGAACAAGATAGTCATAACAAACAACTTCATCGTCTCAATCTTCCCATTTCAGCACGCAAGATTGCTGCATCTCTCTGGGATCTAACCTTTATCAGGCCTGTCATGGAATCCGAGCTCGATATCGTTAGAGCCCAGATCATTGAATTGAAAGCTGACCTTGATTACGAACGCAAGACTCGTAAAAAAAAATGGAATCTATGAATAAGAGGCTTGCCAGAGAGCTCTCCGGGGATAGAAAGGGAAGAGAGGTGTTGGAGCGATTGTGTGAAGAGCTCGCCAATGAGATTTCATCGCATAAAGCTGAGATCAATAGAATGAAGAAAGATATGCAGGAAGAGAGAAAGATGCTACGAATGGTGGAGGTGATAAGAGAAGAGAGAGTTCAAATGAAGCTCACTGACGCAAAGCTTTTCCTAGAAGAGAAGATTTTAGAATTTGAGGAAACCAAACAGATTCAAAAGTCGGACACAAATAATGGCCGGACAATTGCGACTCATACTAATAGTAAAAGCGCTGATAGCTTTTTAGCAGAAGCAATAAGGTCATGTGCTATTGCTGGTGAGAAGTCAAGTAGTTTTAATGTTGAAAACAACATTAATAATGGGATTGCTAATCCTATGTCAATTCAGCGAAAAGCCTCACCAGAATGCCAAAATCCACATATCAAGAGAGGGATAAAAGGGTTTGTTGAATTCCCAAAAGTGGTTCAAGCCATCGGATCTAAAAGTAGGCATTTGGGTACCAAGTTGGAGTGCCAAAAAGCTAAGCTGATGATACTGTAATGCCCCAACCCTTTACATAGGGTCGATATTGTCCGCTTTGGGCCACGCCCGCACAGATTTGTTCTTTCCAGTGGGTAACCCATCCTAGAACTACTCCAGCCTAAGCACGCTTAACTGGGGAGTTCTAATAGGGATTTCACCACTTGGGAAAAGGCCTCGATGCTATATAAGGGTACAGGTTTTTTACTTTAATAGCCCAGGAACTCCTTCTCCATTCCCGATATGGGACACCAAGGCCTTACAATCACCCCCCCTTAGGGCTGCACGTCCCTGTGCAGTAGCCTGCCAGCTCACAAGCTCGCCCACATGCACCGAGAGATGCTAGGGGCCTATACTCGGTACTCCGGAGAGTCGGCTCTGATACCATTTGTAACGCCCCGACCCTTTACATGCCATCGATATTGTCCGCTTTGGGCCACGCGCCGTACGGATTTGTTCTTTCTAATGGGTCACCCATATTAGAACTCCCCAGTTAAGCGTGCTTAGGCTGGAGTAGTTCTAGGATGGATGACCCACTGGGAAGAATAAATCCGTACGGCGCGTGGCCCAAAGCGGACAATATCGATGGCATGTGAAGGGTTGGGGCGTTACAGATACTGCTCAAACAAAAGAATCCCATTCGATCCAGTAATCTTATTATGACCAAAGTGAAGAGCTTAGTGAGAGCAACGTTTTGACCGGTGGAGATCAAAATCTGTCAAAATCGAAAATTTGGGTTTTTGCTTGTTTCCTCTTCTAGCTCGAGGTAGGGATTTTTCCTACACTTCTTTGTGCACTTTTACTTGATTATAGGGAGTTTAGAGTTGTATATAATTTAATTAGAATTTTTGGAAAACTTGCGATTTGTTTGCTTAAAAGAGAAATTTTGAGAAAAACAAAAAGTTGATGCCCAAATTGCGAAAGTGTAAACTTGGAATGTGTTTGTAAGGTTATGAAAGAGTTATGTTTTAAATTTGAACAAAAACAGACTTCAATTCGATTGGTTTTGAAATTTTTATCGGTTTGTAACCAAAAGAGCATTTTTAAAGAAAACAAAGGAATTGCATTTAATTTTGGGGGCTTTCAATCAAAATAGGATGTCATAGTTGAATAATGCTTGGAGAATGAGTTTGGAAAGATAATGATGTTTTCTTGGGCATTAACGGTATTATTTTGCTTAATGTATCCGTTGGAATAAAACCGACGCGGTTAGAAATGGACCTTGAGAGGTTACCGGACGTGATAGTGATATGAAAACTAGTGTAGTTGTTCATATTTGATGAGATGTGGAATAGATTATATTTATCGGAATTTTTATGGAATTTAATTGTTTAAATATCCGTTTAGAAATATCTGTTTTGGGCTATCGGTGGAGGATAGCCTTGTTTGTTGTAGAAATGCATGAGACTTAGATATATCGAACCACATTTCTCATTTGTTGCATTGGACATTGCATTACATTCATTTCATTGGAAATGTATCGGTTTTGAGAAATGTTTGGAAATGTATCTATTTGCAAAAAGATGAATACTTGGTGAATCTGGATAGGGGGTATGGAACCATGCGGTTAGGTGTCGAGCCTTCCAGTTTACTGGTAAAAATGATAGTGGTAGTGCATTAAGGCCTACATACAGACACTCACCTAGAGATTCACAGGGCCCGTATTTATGTAACAGATATTGTTTAAAATGAAAATGGTTTTATATTTGTTGTGCATCTCAGCATTGTATGCTTTATAAAAAGAGAGATAAATTGTTTTATCGTGAGCATTGCATGAGCATACTCCTCTTTAGTCGTGTCATTGTTCATATGTTGTGTAGTATATCTCTACTGGGCTATGGCTCACCCTATAAGGGAAATCATTTCAGGTACATGTGCTATGCCTCCGCCAAGACATTGACTTGGAAGGACTCGGAGCTGAGGCTTCATTTTTGTTTTATAGTTATTTGTTGAATGTAAGCACATAACTGTATTTGTGTTGAGTTGAAACTCCATTTCGTGTAACCAAGAATGTTCTTGGATAAATTTGTAAGTCTGTAGGGCACTAATTATCTGTTGGCTTCCAGTTCATACTTGTTGCAAAATACATGTTTGAGATTGGAACTGGGGCATTGAGATGTGAATTACATGTATTTTGGCATTTAGAATTAAATGGAAATGGGTGTATGGATTAATTAGCTACATATATATGTTTGTCTATCAGATGATTTTGTTGCATAAATCGATATATTCTGCCTAATTTTCGAGGCGTGACAGGTTCCCTCAAATTCTTACATACGAATTGAACACGCGCATAGCAATCACAAATTTGAAGCTCAAGAGTAAGTGGTAGGTGAGAGGTTGGAGGAAACTGAGCCGTATTTACAAGGGATAAAGAGAGCCTCTAATCAAGAGGTTCAGTTTTCTTCAACTATGACTTAAAAGACCTCTCTTTTCACTGCAAGGCTTTTGAAGGGTAGACCGGTATTTAAACTTTTGGCACATAAGAAAGCACAGAGTTTTCATTCAGAGTTGGTGGTTGGAACCGAATTGCATACTGTTAAGTGGTTTGTATGGTACAAAGTACATACTCTCTCTCTCTCCCACAAGTAATTATCTTATTTTTCAAGAATTTCATGTTAATTGTGTGTTCAATCAATAACAATGGGTTAATAGTAAAGAGATGTTAGACAGGTTATAACATTTCATTGACACGTAATCTTCCTGATTTACCAGATAATTTCTGCTCTCCCACTCTCTAAATGTTTGACCAGGTAGTCTGGTTTTTTTAAATGGGGGAAGTAGGCTATTAATTGCACCATTTCAAAGGGTTATTTATTTTTTAACATTACAAAGATAATTTTCAAAATGGGAGTTGGACATTAATTTTTGAAGATATTATAAAAAATAAAAAATAAAATCTTAGCATTTATAATCTTTATAGTAAAATAAATTCTGAATTTTTAATTATATCAATTAAGACATAATGTTTTAATTTATTTTTAAATTAAATTATTTATTTATTTTTGTTAAGTAAAATTAACGAGAAAAATAGTAATTAAATAGCATTTAGTAGAGTTTTAGAATTATGATTTAATAATAGAGTTGTATTTTGAGTTTGTGAGTTTTGAAATTATAATTTGAGTGTGAAAGATTTGTTTGGTTATGAGTTGTGAAAAATGTTTTGAATTGAGTTCGAAATTTTTAATGTGACATATGATATTTGATTCAAAAACTTACAACTCATAACCAAACACACAATCCAAAATTTTATTCAAAGCTCATAAAAAAAATAATTGAAAATATTTTTTATTTAAAATATAAAAATAACAGGTGCCAAAAAAAAAAAAAAAACTATTCTGGTCAACCGGCCGAACGTCTAGGGGACAACCGGATAGACATGTTTTTAACAATCTCACCAAACACCACACTCAAACCAAGGGTAAAATTAAATTTACAAAACTCTACCAAACCAAACCATATATTTTAATCATTAAATTAAAATATATATATATATATATTTTAAACATTTTACATACATTTATATTGAATTTAATAGTTAAAATATCATTTTTGGGTCAATTTTACTTTACAGGAATAGACAAATAATTTTTCAATCTAAATCAAAATATTAAAATTAAAATTAATAAAATTAAAAATTTAAATTTTATTTTATTATAAGTGAAACTCTAAACTTTTTTTTTTTTTGGGTAAGATGCACTAATTTTTAGATTTAGGCCTCGTTTGGGGAGTGGCTATTTTAGCTAAAAAGTCAAAAAGCCAACTAATAAAATTTGTCACATCACCTCTCTACTTTTCTGTATATCTTTTCGTAAAAAGTCAAAAAATTACTAAAATAGATTGTTTCCAAACGAGGCCTTAATGAAAGTCTAGCCGTCAATCCCCTTGAGGCTAAAAAAAAGGCAAAAAGGAATGACTATATGAGTGTTTGGAAAGTTATTAATTTAATAGGTTATTTTAATTTTTGATTATTTTAATAAGTTAAAACTTTTATGTTTAGAAAGATAGTTAATTTTTTATTTTTTATTTTTTATAGCTGGATGTTATATTTGTAAAAAAAATAAAATGATTATAAATTTGATGTGATATTTTATCTCATTAACTATTTTAACCTATTTTATCTTTAAAATCCAACTTGCCCAATATATATCACCTGAACAATAACTATAGCCCAAGGACGAAATGGTTTTCCCCTCATAATACTTCACTAACACCGGATTGATATCAATCACCCGGGAAGCCCAGCACGCACAGCAGAGAAGAAAGCAGCTCTCGAGGCAGTCAGTTAACTACAAGATAAGCTAAAGTGTTTTTTTGTGTATAAAAAGGGGTCTGAAATAACTGAAAAACTGTAATTCAAAGAGTTTCTTTGACACTGCCATGAACAAAACTTTGGAAGCAAGCAAAATGGAAAGCCAGACATGAAAGTTCAGCTGTCCTCCTTTTCCTCATCACTGCCTTCGTTATCATCATCGCCTTTTTCCTAGGAATCACAAATTTGCAATAGAAATGAGCTCAAATATATGACAAATTTTTTGATTGGCCTCACCAGGAAATGTCACTTGATCAGATGCAATTGGCTAACAATATATACACACAAACTATCTATTAATTGATTTATAAATGATAGATATGATATCAAGACATCATGGCTTGCATAAAAAAAAGCTAAGAAATTTGGGAGAGGCAGTGACCATTATTGTTTCATGTTGTAGTGTTGGCAAAATTCGTAATTGTTACACAACAATGAAGTTAGTGATGGTTGCAGTGGATAAGGGATAGTTATGCCTATCTGCTGAATAAGATCTCTAGAGAGAGGGAGAGAAAGAGTAGCATACAAATAGCTAATAATGTTATGGATCGTAATATGGTTTCATTCAACTTAACTTGTCCTCCTCATCTCCGTCAGAATCATCCTCATCAGCTTCCTACAGCAGTAAAGTTGCAGAGTTCCGATAGGCCCAAAGGAAAGGTAGAAAGGAAAAATTAATTTGAGACAAAAGTAAAACACGATGAGAAAAAAGATTACATTGTTGAAATATTTGAGAGGATTGGGCCACAAGTCCTCCTTAATTATCTCCGCCACCTGCAATTTCAAAGCAAAAGGTAAAAAGTTAAATGAAAAGAAAGAAGACAAAAGCAAGATTTAAGTATTTTCACCAATTTAATCCAAAAGTATCAATCAAGACTGGATGTCACAGAAGGATGAAATAACACGGGAAAGAGTGATTAAACACGACATCAACTCATCAGTAATTGCCATAAAGCCATGCACCTTCAGACTACTAATCAATAAAAATTGAAATATGTGTACATAACAGCCGCATGTTGAATAAAAAAAATTCACCTCATCATGAAGCCCCTCAACAAATATCTTTTGGTTGTGTCTCACTAAACCAACTAAAGAAGCTGCATTGATATGAGGACATTGAATGAGTAGGTGAGTGATAGATTTAGAGAATATCAATCTTAGGGAATGATTAGGATATCATCCCCTATTTATATTAATGAAGATCAATAATTATAAGGAAGTCCTAAGGTATAGAATAATTACAAAAATAATAATCCAAATAATAATATATTATTCTAACACTCCCCCTCAAGCTGGTGTGAAGATATCTCTTATGCCCAGCTTGCCTAAAATGCCATGAAAGGGCTTACTCCCAACTCCTTTGGTGAGGATGTCAGCAAGTTGTTCACCAGACTGTACAAAGGGAGTACATATTGTGTCACTAGTGAGTTTCTCCTTAATGAAGTGGCAATCAATCTCAACATGTTTTGTCCTGTCATGTTGAACCGGATTGTGAGCAATGTTGATAGCAGCCTTATTATCACAATATAACTGCATGGAGCCCGTCTGATCGATACCTAGATCACTCAACAATAACTTGATCCATAAGAGCTCACACACCCCTTGTGCTATAGCTCTGAACTCAGTTTCTGCACTCGACCTGGCAACCACATTTTGTTTCCTACTCCTCCAAGTAACTAGGTTGCCTCAAACAAAGGTGCAATACCCTGAAGTCGATCTCCTATCAGTTATTGATCCAGCCCAGTCAGCATCTGTATAGACTTCCATACGAAGATCCTTTTGTTTTGATGACATTCTTGGAAGGTCCTTTTGTGCCAGGGGACGTTAAGCCTATGTAGCACCTTTGTTTGAGATATCTCTTTTGCCACCGACGGTCTTGTACGGGTGGGTTTGTCTAATCGATTTCGGGTCGGCCACCGACAGTCGTGAACGGGTGTGCTTCGATCCCGAGATGATTATTTCCTTGTTTTGCCATCGACGGTTTTTTGGGTGGGTTGTCTAATCGATTCCGGGTCGGCCACCGACGGTCGTGAACGGGTGTGCTTCGATTTTGGGACGGTTATTCCTTTGTTTTGTCAGGAATGTCATCCTTTGTATTATGTAGATGTTATTAAACATCCCAAGAAGCTTTAAAAGACTTTGATTGATGAACTTGGTTCATCCCATGTTTTGTACAAGTTATTATATGTATTGTTTTGATAAAGATCTCGGATATCATTCATTCAAACCTTTATTACTTATATCATTCACTGAGTATCCATGCTCACCCTCCCCTTTATTTTGGCGATGTTTCTGATTGAAACATGACGAATAACTTAGACTTATTATATGGCAGAGTTTAATTATACTTGCATATAATAGAGTTGAACTAAGTTGAATCAACTTGAACTTGCCATGTCGGCAGAAGTCAAACACAGATTAAAACTAAGTACATTTTTATAAGATTAACAGAAGAACCAAGGTTGTTAACCTCGGCCAGACTCTGTTTGAATCTTATCTCGGCGACGAGGTCAAAACAGCATGCTTAATGAGAACCCAAGTGGAACTTAAGTTCACATTAGGGGGCAGAGAGTTAGAGAATAATTTACATGCTAAAATTGGTTTAACACTTGTTAAAATTTTAAGAAAAATTTACAAGTCAAAGTTAAGCCGAAGTCATGTTGAAAGGAAAATTGGTTTAACACTTGTTGAAGTTTTAAGAAAGAACTTACAAGTTAAAGTTAAGTCGAGGTTATGCTAAAGGAAGATTGGTTTAACACTTGTTGAAACTTTTGAGAAAAGTTTACAAGTCAAACCAAGGCTGTGTTGAAAGAAGTACTTCTGTACTTGCCGAGATTACCATTTGGCCAAGACATAGAAGATATTGGAAGACAGAAGTCTTGGTAAGAAAGAGTGTAGTGGCAAGTTGTAAATAACACTTATGAAAATATTATAAAAAATATTTTCAAGTGTTAGGCCAAAGCCGAGATAAACTATTAGTTGGTATAACCGAAATATTCCACACCAAGAAGATTACACAATTAAGGTGTACGGTGAAGACATGCAAATTATTCTAAGTATAGAATCATACAAGAATAAAAGGAAGACAAACATGCAATCACATTGAAAGAAGAAATTTAAAGCTGCATTCAGATAAGGAAAGAAGGCACTTCGACCTGACATTGAAGAGTAATTGTTCAGACTACAAAAGTGGCACGTCGGCCAAACTAAAGCTTATATTGTTTCAAAAGTAAGAAAAAAGTACAAGGTGCAGAAAATAAAGAAAAAGCATCAAAATGGACTACTTGGTGCCAACAGTTGGTTGTGTCCCAGCCTCAGAAGACAGTTGTGAGCCATTCTCAGCCTCAAGCTCAGCGTCGATCTCTCGTAGAGTCTAATCGATGCTCTTCTCGGCTATAGGCACCTCGGGGGTTGTCTTCTGGGAGGAGGCACCTTTAGAGACTTCACCCTCCTCGTCCTGAGTCAAGTCCAAGACTTGCTCATTTAGAGTTGGGGACTTGGCCCCAACAGCTTCTTCATTCTTCTTGGCCTCAGCCTGATCCTCGAACTCAGATTCGTCTTCGGACTGGCTTGCAAAGGGAGGGAATGGCAGGATGAGGTTGGTAGCATTTTTGAGAGGAGAATCCTCGGGGACATCCAACTCTTTTAAAGCAGCCATCCAACCAAGGGTGAAACCCTTGTTGCATGCCTGCTTCACTTGCTTCTTGTAGTCTTCTTTGACATCGGCTGCCCCCTCGGTATACGCCTTCTCATCTGCCGCTTTGATCTCAGCGTCCTTTGTGGCCAGGGCAGAGATGAGCTTGGCTTGGGCTTTGGCAGTCTCTGCCTCGGCCTCTTTCTTTTTGGCTTTGAGGACTTTGGCAATGGTGTCAGTGGCCCCAGTCCTCTCCTCGGCCTCATTCTAGGCTTTTTTGGCTTCCTCGGCCTAATTTATTAAAGTCTTGATCTTGGCCTTAGCCTTGTTAATGGTCTTCTACAAGCTAGCAGCCTCCTTTGTCTTGTTGGCCAACTCTTTCTTAATGCTGAAGGCTTGCATTGCGAAGGAGTATGCATGTTGGATCGCCTAGAAGAAATGGACAAAACAAATATTAGTAAAATTCTCTAAGTATGGAACAACAAAGAGTGGAGAGTACCAAGTGATGGGGGCTTACTTGCACGTAGTGCTGCAACATCAAAGCAAAATTTTCGTACTCGCTTATCTCGGCGTTGCGGTTGAGATCATTGGGGAGGAGCAAGACGGTAGAGAGGGCAATGCCGACTTCGATGTCAGTCGCGCTAGTGCCGACTCTGATCGGCTTGTCCTCGATGGTGATTGGAGGGGCCCAGGGGCATTAGACTTCATGGACCCTGAGGTTGTCGCTGATTCAGACCTCGGCCTTTTGGATTGCGTTGACTCAGAGAGAGCAGCCTTGGCGGGCCTCTTTTTGGTAGTGGAGGCACTTCTCTCCGCCTCAGCTATCTTGGAGATCGGCAAGGTATCCTCAGAGTCGATCTGAGTTACTGTTGCCTTAGGTTAAGCTTTCTTCAGCCTTTTGGTTTCGGCTTTGGCTGAGACTGGGATGGTGATTGTTGTGCGGCGACAGTGGTGGAGGTGTTGGCTAGAAGGTCGTCTACTACAGCCTTCTTACGACCCATTTCAGCGGAGGCTACAGTTCGACGTCGGCGTTTGCGTTGTGAATGTGGGATTAGTTGTGGAGCCGAGGTTGATGGCTGTTCCACAGGACCGGATGTTGATCCTTGGTCAGGCCTTGATGATTCGACTTGGGGAGTTGTTGCTGATGGAGGAGACTTGCTTTTGCTTTTTCTTGGGACGTCAAGAAGAACAAACCTATAAGTTAGGATAAAGTTCAGGAGTAGAGGAGCCTTGTGTTGATTGACTGGCAATTTCAACAGCTTTTTGAAGTCTTTGCTGGGAAAGAAGGACTTGTGAAAATCCTTTGGTAGTTGAGAGAGAGCTGCAAGAAAAGACAGACATTAGCACATGTATAGAGGGAACAAAATGTTAAAGACTTAAGAGCAAGTAAAGTGACTCATGGCTCTTACCATCACCCTCTTTAAAAACTGATCGACTTAAGGGATAGAGTTGGAGGTCCTCATCTGGTGAGAATTCCTAGTTGCCCGAGACGATGAAATAATCGTCCCCGACGTCCTTGTTGGAATCAGGGAGGTCGGCGATGAGTTTGTGTTGTGTTGACCTCGGTTTAAGATAGTAGATGTAGCCTTTTTCTGACTTAAGGCCACACATGGTGTAGCAGTACTGGATGTCGGCAAGAGTAACCCTAGCATTCTTTTTTTTGGCTAAGGGTGTTATATCATTGATAACTTGGTAATAGTAAATGGCAAGCTGCATTGGGTTCAATTTGTAATAATGGAGGATGTAGATGCGCTCCCGGGAACTCCCCGATATCCGCGCGCCTACAAGGGGGCGCGAATCTCGTTTTGTTCTGAGCTACTACAGTTCGGACTCAAATGTCACTGTTCTGAATCTAATCTCACAATGTGCAATGTGAAACCGATAAATTACCAAAGAGTCCAAATCCGGCAATCGTTTTGGAAAACAGATTTTTATAAAGAAGTGCCAAACATGGACTGCTTTTCCAGATACAGAGTCGCCACCTAGATATTTTATTTTTGGGGAAATTTAGGAAACCCTGACTCGTGCCGAAGGCCACGTGTCCGTCATCACCAAAGTTGCCTCGGCTCGGGATCTTGGGTACGATTGGGGAAGGTCATATAATGAGCACCCCCACTCGCCCGATCAAAGATCGGCCTGTACTAAACATAATATTTTGTTTTTGAAAACACATGTGTTCTTATTTCGGTTATTTAACCTAGAATTACTATGTTATGCGCACAGCAAACAAGTATAGACTAGATCGCCTAAGTTGGAACAAAGCATTGCATATCCGTTTATTTGAACATGGTTTGGAGTTTACTACTCACAAGTAGGCTAAAATCGAGGATTTCAATGAATTGTCCCAATTCAAGCAATCCAACCTTCACCCATAGGCATTCAAGCAGTTAATCACATAAGCAGTTAGCCTCATGGTAAGCATGCTTTCATGGCAACGTTAACACACATGCAATATGCTAAAGCATAAATACTCACAGTGTACTCCAAGCCAAAACAGAGAACTAGTTAGAAATCATGCATGATCCTAGTTCGTGTTAAGATGGCTAATGCAACACATGCAAAAATGCAACTAAGATAGGCTCGGCTATCCTAAGATGTCATGTGAAATGCAACTTGATAACATGCTGTTAAACATGTATTCAAATAGCGTATTGAAAGTACAATGCAGTTAGTATGATGTGCTGAGCCCGGTGCATGCAATACAGATGAATGGATGCAAGCATGCAAGCATAAAGTATGCTAAACGAAGTATGCCCTAAGACTAACCATCATAAGCGGTTAAGTAAAAGGGAGAAAGAAATAGGGGTTGGAAGACATGCATCACACACACGCACGCTTATTACAACAATACGCCCTCTCGAGAGAGGGACTGAATAAGAAGCTAACTAGCTAATCTAAGCTAATTAAACTAATTATCACACAACAAATTAATTAACTAATCCTAGTTAGCTAATTATTACAAAACAACTTGAAATAGCTAAACGCATTAACTATTAAGGGTACAAGCCAAAGCATAAGCTAGCTAAACACATTAGCTAAATAAAGCAGTAAATCAGGAGCCTTAGAGGGAGAGGAATGCATGCATGCCCGGTCGCCTCATTCGGAAATTCGTCGCGATGCCCCAATTTGCCTCTGTTTGCAACTGCTCTCAGAAACTTGCACCAAGCTCTAGAAAGCTTAAACTTCACCTTGGGAACCCTGTGGGAGGGTGGCCGACCACTTTTGGTCTCTCCCGACCACTTTTCTTGTAAAAAGTTAGAAAAAGTGGTCGGCCAGCTAGTTTTTCTGGCTGGTCGACCAGTTGTTGCTACTGAACTGCAATTTGCTGCAACCGAGAGCAAGAAAGGGCATGGCAATGTATTTGCAAGATATGTGTACACAACCACTCTCCCTATCATGTCATGAACTCAAGGGAGTGTAGGTTCTCGACCCTTGGGCCACCAATCGCGCATTTCAATGCAGATGGCCGAGAGGCGAAGTTGCACAATTCAATATGAAATGAATGCACAAGTAAACACATAAGGGCTAGAACTCTATCATGTATGATCAAGAGCGTCGGAGACCGGGAATTAAAGCACGTTTCATCACTTTAAGTATGAAACGTCCCTCTTTTCCCGTGTTTGGACTAACACCTATTCCAAACACAATGCAACACATAACATGGCATGCACAATGCTACTACAACTTAGCATACTCAATGCAATGGACATGCATGCAACAACATGCAATACAACATGATCAACTTAACAAAGCTAATGACATACAAACAATGCTAATGCATGCATACACAATGCAAGGCTACAAGGGCAACTTAGCAATGTTAGGAACATGCATACTCAATGCAAAGGAACAACTTGGCATACACAACGCAAATAACTACATGGCATGCACAATGCAATCTAAGATGGCATACTTAATGCAATGAAACAATATGGCATACTCAATGCAATATACATGGCATAATCAATGGACTTAAACCAACAGGGGTAGACCTTAGTCATGCCCAAATTAGTGGCCATTGGTGATAAAATTAAGGCACAAAAGGCAAGGTATGCATGTACAACGCATTGGCCATTCAACTAGGCCCAAGAGCACAACCCTCAAGAAGGCTCGAAGAGTGATAAATGTGCAAGTGTGACAACACTAAGTGCACTGAAATGAGGTAAGAAATGATGACAAATCATTCAAACAAAGCAAGTGAAGCATGCAAGAGTCCTAAAGCATGAAAGCTAACAAGGAGGATTACTCTAAGGACATGCAATACATGGCACAAATGCATGAACCAACCATGAACAGAGTTGAAATAGGTCAAAACATGGACCAAAACATGCTAAGATGGAGGCTCAAAGATCTAGGCATGCAAGCATACAAGCTAAGCCATAAACTAGGCAACAAATGCAAAACCCTTAGTGTTACGACCCAAGCCCGCCCCTATGGGTTTAGGCCATAACCGGCCAGTAATCGCGAGATTACCTATAGCCTCAAATCAAACCAAACATAACTCATCAGAGTAAAGGGGCCAAACGGAAGCAAAATTTAAAATTTTGTCCATAGAGTTGTGCTTACATGGCACGTCATAACAAACCATACACGTACATGTTAATAACTCACAACAGAAAGTATAGCAACTTAAGGTTCTGTACAGACATGATCATATAAGTCTAAGTCAACCCAAGGAAACTATATACAACATATTCAAAGACTTCGTCCACATGACAAAATAAAACAGAATGACAAAAAGACGAAGACGGGTCTCGTGCGTAAGACGTAAGGACTGACTCTTCAAAACCTTTGTTGTTCCTCACAGACTTCTCTTGGCTCACTTACAAACACATGAATGAGTGTGAGCGAAAGCCCAGTGAATAATATCAAATAAAGGAGTTATACAAACGATATGTAGAACAACAGGCTTCAAACGGCCTTGGGCCCAATTCATATTTTCATTTATGTCAAACTGGCCTTTGGCCCATTCATTTGTTCGTATCAAACTAGCCTTTGGCCCATTCATTTATTCATGTCGAAACGGCCTCTGGCCTATTCATTCATTCGTGTCAAAACGGCCTTTGGCCCATTCATTCATGTCAAAACAGCCTCTGGCCAATTCCTTCATGTCAAAACGGCCTCTGGCCCATTCATTCATGTCAGAACGGCCTCTGGCCCATCCATTCATGTGAAAACGGCCTCTGGCTCATCCATTCATTCTTGTCAAAACGGCCTCTGGCCCATTCACTCTATCATTCAGATCAAACTGGCCTCTGGCCCATTCATTGGCATAGCAACATTGTCCACCAATCGAATCAGCGAACTTATAAAACTTACATAGAAGAAAGTAATTTGGATAACAACATATTTCAGATATCTTTGTTAAGATATTACTCACAGTGATCGGTTGGTTGGTTTTCCCTAGAGCTCGACCCTACACATTCTATGAACACAAAAGGGTCACAAACAATTCAATCCGTTCTAAATTCACATTTTCCTCTTTAGGCTTCATTCTTATCTCTTTAACTCAATTACAATGCTCAATGCATGCCTAAGAGTACTTAGAAGTGAAAGAGGACGAAAAATGAAACTCAGAATGCCCTTTTCAAAATTTCAGAAAACAGGGTCCCCGCTCGAGCGTGGACTTTCCCGCTCAAGCGGACCTATAAGGTCTGCAAAAATGCTAGATGCATCAAAATTAAGCTCGAGTGTGAAGTCTGGCGCTAGAGCTGAAGGTCTGTCTACATAGCTCCCCGCTCGAGCGTGAACTTTCCCGCTCGAGCGGACATCCAAGTCTGCAAAAATACTGGGAGCACGAAATTCACGCTCGAGCGGCGGTTTCCCCGCTCGAGCGGACATCAAATTTTTTGGATTTTCCAGAACATGTTCTTGAGCTCCAATTCGACATTCAATGGTTCTAGATGCATGCTTTTGGCTCAAACTCCATATAAGCAAGTACTAATATGGTACAAACACCAAATTACAACACAATGAAGCTCAATTCCTTGAATTACTTACATGCATGCCTCAAATTGACTCAAACTCATCACCAACACATTAAATTCAAACATTCAAACTCACACCTCTATGATTTACATATGCATGTGGGAGATACTCATTATTCTCAACTTAATTGGTGAAGAGATGATCAAATACATGGACTTAAACCAAAAATTCAACATGGATCATACACATTGTGTTCAAATATGGAAATTCAAAGCAATTTCTTACATGCATGTACATATTGGCTTCTAATTCAACAAAGCCAACTCAATTTCATTTCAATTCTTACTCTTGATCATTAATCAACTTTGAATACACAAAATTACACATTAAACTCATGAATTCAAAATCAATTGCTTACCTAGAAGCCTAATCTTCCTAATCTATGGTTAATTCTTGAGTTTAACTTCAAGACTTCCAAGTTTCAAGACCAAAACATAGATTTTCTCCTCTCTCTCTCTCTCTCTCTCTCTCTCTCTCTCTCTCTAATTTCGGGTCTCTCCATTTATCAATATTAAATAATTGAGCACTACTCCATTAATTTAATCCATTTAATTTGATCCGAATGAATTTTCAATTAAACTTCACCGTATGCTCTAAAAATTATGTCAACCATAATGGCGTAATCAATTTCAGTTTCTGTGGCCGATAGGGCCTTCAATTTAATTTCCAAAGCAGATAATCAAACAGATATTCCTACAGTGAATAGATAGAAATTCAAAACCACATATTTTCACATAATGGCATACAAAATCACATCAAACACATAATCATATTCATATTAAGGACCAATTAGCATAAAATGGAACATGGTTATCACACTTAGAGGCACTCAAAGAGTGAATGAAGTGAGAACATGGCAAGTATATATGCTCTGAAATGTCATGTTAGATGATGCCAAATCATGTACACAACATAAATGAAGAATGCAATGGTGCTCAAAGCTTGAAGCAAGCAAGAGCACTTATACTACAACTATACAAAACATGAAGCATGTGACCAAGGCAACCCAAAACAGTCCTAGAACATATTAAAATGAGTCTAAAACATGCATGGAAGGAAGCCCAAATAGGCTAGCATAGAGGGCATAAGACATGATGCATACAAGGCAAATAAGGTGGATTACACTACACCTATTAAAACCAAGTATGGGATGACTTAAGCAACAAAAATCAGAGTTATATCATGGCATAATAACCCCAAAAACACATTGAAATGATGGCTCGCAAGCAAAGGCATGAAGGCATACGCAATGGTCCATGTTAAGGCATAAAGAGGCAAACCCTCCAACGCATTGAAAGAGCAAAAAAATGCAAGTGCATGAGCATGAAACATGGACTGAAATCACATTACAAATGATGCCAAATCATTTAAATAGTCCAAGTAATGCATGCTAGTGGACTTGATACACAAAGCTAACAAGCTAGATTGAACTATAGCTATACAAAGCATGGCATGCATGGACAAAGAAACCAAAAATAGACCTTAAACATGGTAAAACATGAACAAAATCTTCTTAGAGCTAAGCCAAAAGCATGCTAAAATGACATTTCAAATCATGATGCATGTTAGGCAATTTCATGGGATTGCACTACAAGTGCATGAGGCATGCAAGAAGTGACCAAACCAAACCCTAACAGAGGTATGACATGGCAAAAAAACACCTAAAACATGCTGAAATGGAAAGAAAACAAGTTAGAATGACATGTTACTTCATTAAGCATACAAGACTAGTTTGTGTGATTTACACTACCAGTGTATAAACCATGCATGGAGTGACCAAAGCAAGTAAAAACAGTGACATGCCTCAGCAAAATAACCACAAATACTAGCTAAGAACAAGCTAACACAAGCTTAACAAAGGTGCTCAAACATGAGGCATATGAAGCTAGTAAACACAATACAAGAAGAGGGGATGACCTTCTCCTATTTAGGACTTCAAAACCACCTTCCCACCACTAAAAATCCTATGGATTTCAGTGGTAGAAAGGTCATGCAAAGGCTTCAACAAGATCCTAAAGGGATGGCTCTAAATAAGGCCTAACAAGGCCTAAGAGGGAGTAAACCACCCCAAACGAAAAAGTGACCTTAAACAAAAATCTTAAGCACACAAAAAAAGAACTTTTTGTAGTTTAGAGTTAAGCTTAAAACAGCATGCAAAAGGGATCAAAAGCTTAAGCAAGAATGGGGGTTTTAAGGGTTAGAAACTCACCCTTGAAGACCTTCTTTACAACTGCAACTCCAGCAAGTTCTTTGAGCTTAAACCAGTCCAAGAACACCAAAAACAACCCCTTAGCACCTCAGCAACCCAAGGATGGTGTTTGAGTGTGTGTTTGTGTGTTAAACTAAGACAAAACTATACTTTTGAAGCACAAAAATGAAGCAACAAGGAGATATAGATACAAGACTATATCCATCACTCAAAGGTGATTTTTCTGAACCTAGGGGAGGTAGGAGAAGCCTCCCTCTTATAGAGAACAAAAGGAAAAGCTTCTCCAAGAAGCTAAGGCTCAAACCAATCCCTCCATACACGTGTATGGAGGATGGTCTCAGTGTCCTCCAACTGTGCCAGCTGGAGGAAAATATCTCAAAAAAGGTGACAAAAAGTGGCCGACCACTTAAAGTGGTCGGCCAACCACTTTAAGTGGTCTCCCAGAACACAAATTGGTCGGCCATGGGTGAGAGAGGTCTAGAGCATGAAAGCAAGCTAATGAGGTGGTGGCCGACCAGAAAAGGTGGCCCAAAGACCAAGAAATCCAGTTATCCGACCATAAAACTGGCTGGCAAAAGGAAAAGTGGTCTCTAAGGAGAAAAAGTGGTCTCCCACCCTTGTACCACCTTCCAAATAAGGAAAACAAGGTTTGTACCAAAAACAAACCAAAACGGATGCAAGACGAGAGATCGGGAGGCAAAGCACATGGCCGAAAGCCTCGAAAACTAGTCTCCGAGCATCAAAAGTGGTTTACGATCACAAAAGTGGTTTCCCAAACCACAGTGGCCCTTTAGGCCAAGGAAACAAGGTGTGGTTCAAAAACCACGCCAAACGGAGAACGTTAAGCGGTCCCAAGACAAGGCGCGCGGCTGAAGGCTCTGAAAACCAAAAACTAGTCTCCAAACGGGAAAAGTGGCCTACGACCACAAAAAGTGGTCTACAACCACAAAGAGATGGTCTACAAGACCTCTTCCTCCCTCAGGCAAGGAAAACAAGGCTTGGTCTACAAACCGAGCCGAAGCGCAAAGAGTTCAGAGGTCCGGGGGCAAGGCTTTCAGCCGAAACTCCGAAACTTCGAAACAAGCACAACATGCATTATCACCGAGCGCTCAATCGATGACGTCTGAGTCTTAAGGTTGGTCAAAAATGGGGTGTCTACAGAGGACTTCTCGGAAAAGGATGTCAAGTGGAAACCTGAGTCCACATGCTGTAAAGGCTACGACAGGGAAATGCATGAAGTTCTCGTTAGGCATGATGGAGTCTTCTTCCCTTGCCAACCTCAAGTGAATGTCGGCAAAAATGGAAAACTCCTACCTGAAATATTCTAATTTAGTTGGGGTGTCTACCTTATACCTCCCCATACCCATGACGTCGGCTTAGAGGAAAGGTGCTGGATTTCAAAAGGAAGTGTTTTGTGAAGGTTTGAGGGATCTCGACAAAACCTAGACGAATGCTGGGGCGAGAGTTTTTGAGGATCTAGGTGAAGTTTGTTTTAGTTTTTCCTAAAAATCATGAGTTCTACAAACAAATTCTAAACCTAAGACTATGGAAACAAGAATTGAAGACAAGAATTTGGAAAAGACATAGAAAACAAAAACAAGAACAATGATTCAGAATCAAGAAAAGTGATGAACTATCAAGAACGCTATGACAGAGTGTGTACAAAGGTGCGAGGCCAAAAACAGTGGCAAGGTAAACAAGTGTGTGACCAGTGCGTGTATATTCAAGAATGGATGGGGCAAAAGTAACGTCATAGCATAAACATGCTCAAATACATGATTGAATTCATATGCACAGATTTATAATCAAGAATGTGAACAAGATGACAATGGTAACAAGCAATACAGTGAAGTTTTTCAAAAAAATATACAGATTGATAAAAGAGGAAATAGTGACTCACCGAAGAAAAATAGGGCTGGTGTAAAGTGCGCTGGGGTCAGACGGTGGCCGTAAGCGGAGAAAATAAGCAAAAACTTCACCGGAGGAGGTAAACAGAGTAGTTGTAGAGCTTGGGAGCTTGAAACTATGGCGGATTTGAGAAAGTTAGAGAGAGAGAGAGAGAGAGTTTGAACGAAAATGATGGTGAAGAAGTGAAAAGACGGAGAGAAGGATGATTTTTTATCAAACACACGGAATGGCAGCAAAAATGCAATCAATGTGCCTAGGACGACATGCTTGTCAGACGGCGCACACAAGGGCGATGCGACTTAATGGTGTGTGTCGAGTACGGCTCAGTAGGGGAAAGACATGTGGCAGAAACGGTTGAAATACTGTGCGTAACAGCTCATACGCGTGTTCAAACTCTTGGAGTTCATGATTCAATGAAGAAGGACCTCGGTTGGGAGGGTGATCTCGGCTTGGAAACTTAAAACCAATAACCAAGTTTGGTTCTGTTTTTATCCAACGAATTGTGACCTCGGAAACGAAGGATAAAGCGAGCTTAGCCGATGTGCTAAATGAAGGAAATGATATAGGTTCCATCACCTCAGGATGCCGAGGTTATAGAACCTAGGGGGCCGTTGTGGGGACATAATTTTTGAATGACAACACGTGGCCGAGGTGGCACCGAAGTGTCAGCCGAGATGCCACGTGTCTTGGTCATGATGCCGAGGTAATCTCGGCTAGGTTGAGGTTATCTGCGAAAATACCGAAATTTGGGATAAGCGGATAAGGGACAAGAGTCCTAGAATTGGAGAGGACTTCAGTTTGGGTAAAGATAAGACTCTTAGAGAGTTTATCCCAATCTAACTAGGACTCCAGGATTAGCATTGAAACAGAATCCATTCGAGCCAGGCTTTTGTTGGGATTAGGTCAGTGTTGGCTATAAAAGAGAGGCACCCCCATGGGTCTAAGGTACGCTTTTTGTATCCTGAATAGTGAGTTAAACACTTTTGCTATCTTTGAGAGATAACTGACTTGATCGTCGGAGTGCCCCCGGGTGGAAGAACCACCGCCGGAATCTCATCTTTTTGTTACAGGTCGTTCGGGCGCAATCTATTCTGCCAGTGTTCTCCAGCTGAGTACTTGTTAGGCAGTGTAGTCAGAAATCGACTCACACATAAGTGCAAATATTTTATGACATATTTTTTAAGTCGTGAAAATATACATTTTTTACAGCGTACTTTTGTATGCCATAAATATATGAATTAATGACTTACATGGTATGTATATCGTTATTGAAAAACCATTAACGCCTTGCACAAAAAAATATATATATCGTAGAATGTAATAATTACGACATGCATTTAATCTATGCCATAAAGTTGAAGCTGTAAATAGTTAATTTTGTTGTAGTGAAACCAATTTAAAAAAAAAAGAAAAAGAAAAAAGAACTGTGATCAAAACCAAAAACACAACAAGAAATAAAAGCAAATAAAAAAAAAGAAAATGAAAGAGATGAGGGGTCGGACGTTTAAAGTCTCACACAATCTAGACCTCCTCTCCTCTAAAACTCGCTCATAGATTGTTTTTCAGCCATTGATGTAACAACCCAAAAATTTAAGTTGTCTCTTAAATTTTATATTAATTATAAATAAGAAAAACCCTAAGTATTTAATTAAACATTCCGTAAAATAAATGTGACACTCTAAATATTTGATTAATATCATAATTAATTATGATAATAATAGTTGTAGGAATAATAAAATTAAATAATTGATTTTATGATTAAGAATTATTATTTTATTAATTAGAATTAATCTAATTGTTGTAGATAAGTAAAAGGAAAAAAGAAAAGAAAAAAATGAGAGGATAATATTGAATCTGACAAGGTTACACGCGTCGGGCTCTCGGGGCTTTTCATGGCTTGTTGCCCAGGGTTGTCTCCCCTCTAAATGAGGAGGATTGGCTTCTGATAAAGGGAACCAAAAAGACAATAACAAAATAAACAGAGAGGAAGGGAATTAGAAAGTATGGAAAAACTTTTGACGACAGAAACTAAAAGTGAGGTAGTAAAGTTAAGGTGAGTTATATTATACCTTGAGTTATCATAATAGATTTTACGTATGCTATGACGTACCATAATTTATTTTATACAAGTTATATTTTATAAGTTATATTAATTCAAGTTATGTTTTAGAAATATTTCAGTTATGTGGATTAATTTCTAAACTCTATTTGTGTAAATGAAACCCATGGATATGTTTGTTTATATTTTAAAGAATATTTGACTATGACCTTATAAACAATTATGTTTTGTAAATACCACCACAGGAGTCCCACGCCTTGGGAGACTTAAATAACCATTGGTCTCTGCTTGACCACTTTGTGGTCCTCTATTGTCATGGATCTATTGATCTCTGTTCTGTGCGGAGATAAGTGCTACACTATTGTAGGAGCTACCTCTATAATCCGTACGAGCCACCTCTTGAATCCGTATCTCTGTTCTAACTGTCACTCATGTGACCACTGTTCTATTTTGTCCGCTACCGTGATTATGGTTATTTATTTACATAATCTCAGTTTTATTACTTAAATGATTATTTGTTCAGACTAAGTTATCTTAAATATTTTAGTTGCATAACTATTCATGGTTATTTTATGCCCTTATGCTCTTGGTATAATATTTCTCACTCTGCCATGTGCTTATAGCTGTTTACCAATTTTCAGGAAACAATACAATTTAGAAATAGCTTTTGGGAAGTCTTAGACACGGGGCTGCGGAATAGACACACACAACATACCATTTGTCACGACCCGCTCCCCGTACTCAAGGGTTAAGTATCGTGATGGCCAGTAACTGAAATTACCTCCGGCCAATTCTTGAACAAATTAATAAACGCGAGCGGAAGTAATATTTAAGTGAGGATACAAAAATAATCATCAGAGCTTCTATTTTTATTACAAAATTTATTGACCAAAAAGGCCGATATTTACATATAAAAATATCATAAAAGTACTGTGTGTGTCTATTCACGTCTAAGACTTTCCAAAAACTATTTTTGAATTGTATTATTTCCTGAAAATTGGTAAACAGCTATAAGCACATGGCAGAGTGAGTTATATTATACCTTGAGTTACCATAATATATTTTACGTATGTTTTGACTTACCATAATTTATTTTATACGAGTTATGTTTTATAAGTTATTATAAATTATATTAATATTTCAATTACGTGGATTAATTTCTAAACTATATTTGTTAAAATAAAACCCATAGATATGTTTGTTTATATTTTAAAGAATATTTGACAATGACCTTATAAGCAATTATGTTTTGTAAGTACCACCACGGGAGTCCCACGCCTTGGGAGACTTAAAGACTTCTGTTTAGTCACTTTGTGACCCTCTGTTGTCATGGATCCATTGACCCTCTGATTTTCTGGTATGGAACAAAGTGTTGTGCGGAGATAAGTGCTACACTATTGTGGGAGCCACCTCTATAATCTGTAAGAGTCACCTCTTGAATCCGTATCTCTGTTCTAACTGTCACTCCTGTAACCTCTGTTTTGTACCGTGGTTATGGTTATTTATTTACATAATCTTAGTTTTGCTACTTAAAGGATTATTTGTTCAGACTAAGTTATCTTAATATTTTAGTTACATAACTTGCCATGGTTATTTTCTGTAAATATCAACCTTTGGGTCAATAAATTTTGTAATAAAAATAGAAGCTCCAATGATTATTTTGGTACCCTCACTTAAATATTACTTCTACTCGCGTTTATTAATTTGTTCAAGAATTGGCCGGAGGTAACTTCAGTTATTGGCCATCACGATACTTAACCCTTGGATACGGGGAGCGGGTCGTGACAAATGGTATCAGAGCAATGGTTAAAAAAAAAAAAAAAAACATCATTGGAGCATAAGACACATGCACATTTAAAAAGTAGGATAGCAGGTAATTAGTACTTAAATATTATCTTTTGTTAGTCGATTTAATTATATTATAATTTTATATATATATAATTTTTTTTTGGGTACATAATTTGTAAGGGATATTGGATATAATTTATATTTGTTATAGCAAACGAAGGAAAAGAAACAGAGGGTATCGGGCTCAAGCACCCACCAAACTTATAATATAATTAAATACATAGAATTTCCAGTTCAGTATTTAAAAAAAAAAAATTCATTTTGACTTTTTAAAAGTGGGTTCAAATTTTAAAAATACTAATTTTGAAACTATTTTCCATCAGTGGAAAGTTCACGGATAAAAGAAATGGGAGTTCATCTCAAATTCCTTTAACTCCTGTATATGATTATGTCATTTCAGTTCCAGTCGCTTGTTTGATTGTGTTATCATTTTATTTTATTTTTTTCGGAAATAAACTAAACAAAAATTTTTAAAATCACCGATTGTTTCTCATTTTGGTCTAAAACAATTGTTGACAAATAAACAGTGAGTTATTTTTGGTAAAAAAAAAAATTTTGGAGTAATATTTTATATCTGATTAATCATCAAATACATATTTATCAGAGTGCGCAGCGGATAGCTTACACATATGACAAATTTCGAGGATGAAATTTTTAAAAGGAGAGAAGATTGTAACAATCCAAAAATTTAAGTTGCCTCTTAAATTTTATATTAATTATAAATAAGAAAAATCTTAAATATTTAATTAAACATTCCGTAAAATAAATGTGACACTCTAAATATTTGATTAATATCATAATTAATTATGATAATAATAGTGGTAGTAATAATAAAATTAAATAATTGATTTTATGATTATGAGTTATTATTTTATTAATTAGAATTAATTTAATTGTTGTAGATAAGTAAAAGCCAAAAAAGAAAAGAAAAGAAAAGAAAAAAGATAACATTGAATCTGACAAGGTTACATGCGTCGGGCTCTCGGGGCTTTCCGTGGCTTGTTGCCCACGGTTGCCTCGCCTATAAATGAGAAGGATTGGCTTATGCTAAAGGGAACCAAAAAGACAATAATTAGAAAGTAAGGAGAAGCTTTTGACAACGGAAATTAAAAATAAGGTATTAAAGTTAAGGTGAGTTATATTATATCTTGAATTATTATAATATGTTTTACGTATGTTTTGATTTATCATAATTTATTTTATATAAGTTATATTTTGTAAGTTATATTAATTCAAGTTATGTTTTATAAATATTTCAGTTACGTGGATTAATTTCTAAACTCTATCTGTGTAAATAAAACCCATGGATATATTTTTTTTATATTTTAAAGAATATTTAACTATGACCTTATAAACAATTATGTTTTGTAAGTACCACCACGGGGAGTCTCTTGCCTTGGAGGACTTAAATAACCATTGGCCTCTGTTTGACCACTGTGTGGCCCTCTATACTATGTTGTTTATATCTTGTTGGTTCTGTCACCGATATGGGTAACAAAATTCTGTTAAAAAAAAATTCTTCTTTTCAGTTTTTAAACAAATCACTTTTATCACATTTTTTTTTAATAAAACGCAATTTAAATTTTGAATTCAAATTTGTCCACCAAATAAAAAAAACACTTACTCTGTTTGTTTTCCATTTATAAAATTCACTTTTCAAAAACTTATACCTTTTCGTTTTTGTATTTTTTTTTTGTTTTATTGAAATTTTAAAATATTTTGCACAAGTTTTTTTAATTTTTAGATACACCTACATAAATAAACTTTAAAAATATAATATTTGTGAGAAAAATCTTTAAAAAATTCACTAAATACCAAAAATATATAAAAAAAAATACGAAAATTCAGTATATTTTTCATTTTTTTGTGTATTTATTAATTTTTGAAAATATTTTTTCACAAATATTTTACTATTTAGATACATCTAAATAAGGTGCATCTAAAATTTTTTTTAAAAAATACTTAAAATTTTAAAAATATTCACTAAAAAAAATAAAAAAATCAATTTTCAAAAAATTGAATTCAGAAAATTAAAACCAAATAAACTGAATGTTTTCCACAAACATTTTTTAACATAACCACTTTTTTTCTTTTTCTTTTTAATGGTATTACGTTTCTTAATAAACATAAACATTTGTAATAATATTACGTCTCTTAATAACCAAATTATTTGATTTTTTTTTTCCATTTTTTTATTTATTTAAATTTTGAGTTCACCATTGAAATTTAGAATAACTAAATTATTTGATTTTTTTTTTTAATTTAAATTTTGAGTTCAACTTTGAAATTTAGAAAAGTGAGGTGAGATGTGAGACAGAAAAGAGGGATGTCGTATGGGTGCAGAGTTTTTTTTTTTTTTTTTTTATGTGTTGGAAGTTGACGTAGAGTGAGAGAGAAAGTCTCATCTCTAACCATGCCTAAAAGAACTTGCCACATTGACATACTGGGATATGTAATATATATATATATATGACTAATTAATATACATTAATGTGTATTTGGGAAGAAAAAAATGAAGTATAAATCTAACCTTTGGTATAATGAACAAAATGGTTGCCCCGAAACTTAAACTTATAATCTCAAAATTATTAGGTCAAAATTTTACTATTGAACCAATAGTCATCCCTTCCTGAAAATATGTATCATGTTAAATTTTTATTGAGTACGGTATAAATAATGTTGGGATCAAAATAATAGTCAATTACCCAAATCAATTCTCTTGAGAGAATACTCATTTTCAATACTAAAAAAAATCAAACTTTGAATACAAAATAGAATACATAATAAAATTCAAAATCCAATCCCAACACAACATACATTACACCAATGTAGATAAACCCAAAAACACACCCAGAAAACAGAGCAGGGAAAAGGGGACAAATCCAGAGATAAAGTAAACGGCCCAATTCATCTTTAAACAAATTAATTAAATTAAACACCAAGCATTGATAAAGTAACCAATCAATTAAACAATCAATCAACAAAAATAATGATCAAGGTGAGTACGCAAGGATATTATATGATGAAAATGGTGATATCCCATTTGTGCTCTCTTCCAACCGTCATGGTGTTGAGTTTCAAGGAGAGCTCCACGTCACCTATAATGATCAAGGTGAACTTCTTGGAGCAGCATTATGCAACATGCCTACTATGTGATCACTAGTAGCATTTGCAGGATGTCTTGAACAATCTTAATTGTTTGTTTTTTTTCTCTAGAAATTTGTTACTTTTGTTGATAGAGCAATGCTGGGTGGCCTGAAAAAGAAGTTGGTTTGAATGACTCGAAATTCACCATGTCGGTCCTCCAGGCAGAAGTCCGGTAAGGAAGCTGACAACCGCGATAGACAATCTTTTACCTGGTCGTCCGGGCAGACATTCGACCGGTCATCCGGGCAAACAACCAGCCAACACCTATTCGAACCATTCGAACCCCTCCTTTTCAGGCTACCAAGCGTATTTCTTGTTGATATATGAAATTCCTCTCTTTTTCTATATCACATTCTCACATCTACTTAGATGTACAAAAGAATACTTTATTAGTCAAGTCAAGTGGAAGCATGATCAATATCCTATACCTTTCATTAATCTACTGATATGGACTTGTAACTGCACTATGAACAGTCTTGTTGAATCGCAAAGATAAAAGAATTCTAGAAGATATGATCGATGTGGGCTCAAAGGTGGCCCATCAAGCGATACTGGACAAGTTCTAACTTCTTTCCAATTGAGAGAAGCTGAAATAGTGCAAATTTTAGGACAATCTCAAGAAAGGTCTCTAAATGTTCCACAAGAGATGCATAGTTGATCACATTTGAAGTGTTGCATGAATAAGAAGACAATAAAATTTTAAAAGACTTGCTACTTGCCAAAATGGTTGACTCAGCCAAATTTTTATTTTTCTTGTTATTTGTTACTGCTATTTTTGTTAATTTTTTTAAATTTTTTTTTGCTCTATATGTCCTATATTTTGATATCTTATTTGTATACATGGGTGCTCCAAAAATATTGGTCAAGGAATTAATTCAAAATTTTGATTAATATTTATTATTCCAAAAAAAAAAAAAAAATCACACTTGTCAATATCAACAAATAAACAAAATAGATTAAGAGTGTCCATAAGTTGATTTGATTCAAGGTGTACTAAATTTAAAATCAACAATCATGATCAATTTTAAAATTTTGAAATCATTCACTAGAACGAACCCAACCCAACTCAATATAGTTCGAGTTAATTCGGCATTCCACTATAAATAAAAAATAAAAAATAATTAAAATAAACAAGTCTTTAAAGACCAAAGAACTATGGAATTGAGATACATTATTTGTTTAGTGAAATCTAACTCAAGCTTAAATGCAAGCAATACAAATTAAATTCAATTAGATTTCTTTTAGGTCAAAAATTAAATACAATCAAACCTATTGCAATAGACAAAATAGATGAAAACAAATCAATATACATACAATTACACAAAATATTGGTTCAGTTCTCAAGTTGGTTTGATTTGAGCAACACCTAAACCAAGATCAATCTAGTCTTATCGAGTTGATGATTTCAAGATCCAAAAGCAAACCAATACACTTAGAAATAAAACAAAACCGATACACTCAGAAACCGAACCAAACCAACCCAAAGAGGTGAGATTGGTTCAATTTTTCGATTTACTAGGTATGCATCCGTAAGATAGAAAGGTCTAAGTGCTTTATTTAATTTAACAACTAAATGAAGAATGCATCTCAATTCCATACCCTGAAAAGTCATTAATAACCCAAATAAATATGAATGAAGTCATGCTTCAAATATATATATAGCTACCAATCCAACACAACAGTAATTCCAAAACAGAGCCAATACCTATAAATTAAAAGGTCTCCAAATAACTTCAGGCATATAAATAAAATTATAACTTTCTAAAGTACATACCACAAAAACAATGAAATTCCTACAAAACAATGTCGAAAAACTTGAACTGGGCCATTCTTTAGGTTATATGAACAGTCCCCAACAACTTCGGGCCTCAGAAAAACAACATCTTGTCATTAAGAATGTAACTTGGTAGAGAGAGAGAGAGAGAGAAGGAATATGTTCTATATGTTTTGTTATATTCAATTCTACACAAAGAGAAGCTCACTCTCTTTTATAGAGAGAAGAGTACATAGGATGCTAAAGGCAGCACCGAAAGCAGAGACAAATTACAATCAACATTTGCTTTACTTTATATGTATATGAATGTATGACAGCTATATTTATACTAACACCCCCCTGCAAACTCAAGGAGGGTAAGCATCAATCAGCTTGAGTTTGGAAACGAGATCACTGAAACGACCAGGAGGATGAGCTTTGGTGAAAATATTAGCAGGTTGATCGACAGAAGTAATAGGATGAAGCAGAACAGTGCCACATGTAACACGCTGGCGAATGAAATGACAATCAATTTCAATATGCTTGGTGCGATTATGAAAAACATCATTGTGAGCAATCTGAATGGCACTCTGATTGTCACAATAGAGAGAGGTAGCGCCAGAAGAAGAAACAACCATATCAACAAGGAGCCAGCGAGGCCAGATAAGTTCCTGAGTAGTATTTGCAAGAGCTCGGTATTCAGCTTCGGTACTAGAGCGGACAGTGAGGGATTGTTTCTTGCTACTCCAAGTAAGAAGAGAATCCCCTAAGAAGAAACAAAAACCCGTAGTGGAGCGTCGATTTGTAAGATCCCCAGCCTAATCAGCATAAGAAAAAGCCCACAGTTCAAGAGAAGAAGAAGCAGAGTAGTGGAGGCCATGGAATAGAGTGCCTTTGAGGTAGCGAAGGATGTGGAGTAGAGCAGTATAATGGGGAGTGCAAGGAGCTGACATGTACTGACTAACAATGTGAACAACATAGGCAATGTCAAGACGAGTCATAGTGAGATAGACAAGACTACCGACGAGCTAGCGATAAAGAGTAGCATCGGAGAGGAGATCCCTATCGAGAGGAGTGAGACGAATCTGAGGATCAACTAGAGTAGAGGTAGTTTTGCAATCAGTAAGACCAGCATGGGCCAGAAGATCGGATGCATATTTGGCCTAGGACAAATAGGAACTAGTAGAATCATGGGAGACTTCAAGGCCGAAGAAGTAGTTAAGAGTACCAAGGTCCTTCATCTCAAACTGACGATGGAGAAAACGTTTGAGGTAAAAAAATACTAGCTGCATCATTACCAGTGATAATCATATCATCCACATAAAAAAGGAGAAGAGTGGTACCATGAGGAGTAGTCCGTATAAATAAAGCATAGCCATAGGAGCTAGAGGTGAACCCGAAGTCATGAATGGTAGAATTGAACTTAGCAAACCAAGCGCGGGGTGCTTGCTTGAGGCCATAAAGGGCATGCTGTAGTTTGCAAATCTTATGAGGTGGAGAAGTAGACCCAAGTGGAGGTTGCATGTAGACCTCCTAAAGAAGATTACCATTAAGGAAGGCATTCTTGACATCCATCTGAAAGAGCTCCCAGTGGCGAGCAGCAACAATGGCAAGCAAACTGCGAACAAAAGTAAGTCGAGCAACATGGGAGAAGGTCTCCTCATAATCATGCCATATTCCTAGTTGAAACCCTTGGCAACAAGACGAGCTTTGTAGCGCTCAATAGAGCCATCAGAATGAGTCTTGATTTTGTAGTCCCATTTGCAACCAATTGCAGTCTTGCTAGGAGCTAGATCAACAACATCCCAAGTATGAGTTTTGTCCAAAACTTGAAGTTCATCAGTCATAACTTGCTGCCAAAGAGGATTAGTACAAGCCTCACGATAGGAGGTGGATTCATAAGTAGAAAAGGCAGCAGTCCCAACAATATAATCACGAAGATGAATAGGTGGTTGAGTTACCCGGTGCGGTCGACCCGTGGGAGGATCGGTAGGGGGAAGAGCCAGCGAAGAATGAGGAGACAGACTAGAAGGTGCAAGGAGAGGTGGACCATCAGAGAGAACAGTTTGGCCAGGATCAAGGATCAACAAGGGCGTCTCGATGAAAGAGGAACCTGTATCAAAGTTATTAGAGAAGAGATCGAGGGAAGGATTAGTAAAGATGATCGGAGTGGAAAGAGCGGGTAAGTGAAAGGAGGAGAGAGAGGGAAACATTTTGTGCTCCTAGAAAACTACATGGCAGAAGATACGAAGACGCTTAGAGAGAGGATCCCAATAGCGAAAGCCTTTATGTTCAATCCCATATCCAAGAAAGCAGCAAAGACGAGAACGAGATTCAAGCTTGGTGTGTTCATGGGATTGAAGCAGAACAAAACAGGCAGAGCCAAAAACCCGAAGATTGGTGTATGGAGGAGGAGTGCCATGTATACGTTCAAAGGGAGTTTGATTATGGATGACAGTGGAAGGAACACAATTGATAGTGTACACAGCAGTAAGGGCAGCTTCCCTCCAAAAGTTTTCAGGGCAGGAAGACGAGAGAAAGAGAGTGCGAGTAGTGTCAAGAATATGCCTATATTTTCGTTCAGCACGTCCATTTTGTTGGGACACGCCAGCACAAGAACGATGAGGTTGAGTACCATGACTCTGAAGAAAGGAAAGGAAATCGGTATCCCGATATTCCATAGCATTGTCAGAGCAAAATTTTTTAATGGTTTTGGAAAATTAGGTGTGGACCATTTTGGCAAAGCTATAATAAAGATGTTTAAGTTCAGACTGAGTTTTCATGAGAAAAAGCCAAGTAAACCGTGAATAATTATCAATAAAAACAACAAAATAACAAGATCCCCCCATAGTAGTAGTAGGGGATGGGCCCCAAATATCCGAATGTATGAGATCAAAAGGAGCACGGAAAACAGAAGTACTTTTATTGAATGATAAAGCAGGTTGTTTTGCAAGTTGATAGGATATACAATCAAAAGTATCTTGAAGTACAAAACCCAATTGACCACTAGAAACCAAAGACTTTAAGCGACTAACAGAAAGATGTCCTAAGCAACAATGCCAAAGATGAAAAGAAGATAAAGAGGAAGCAGATGCAGGAGTAGCGATCTGTGGGGAGTTCGGAACATGAAATTGAATGAGTTCATAGAGACGTTCATGCTTACGGCCGATCCTAATAGTCTGTCCCATTTGAGGGTCCTGCACCAAACAACCATTAGCAGAAAATGTGACGATTAGACTAAGCTCACATAATTGACTAATAGAGATAAGGTTTAAGGTTAGAGCAGAGATATGATAAACTTGAGGTAAAGATAACTGAGATGTGGAAACAGTCCCAACATGACTGACAGACATGAGAGAACCATTAGCAGTATAAATAGAGAGAAGATGATTAGAGGGAGAGATGGAGAAGAATATAGTTGAGCTGGAAGTCATATGATTACAACAGGCGGAGTCAAAATACCAAGAAGAGTTACCTAGAGTCACAGACAAAGCAGTAGGAGGAGGTGTACTAGAGGTGGAGAGAAACTATTTGAACATGGCCTTAACATCAGTTTGAGAAAAAATAGGGGTAGACGGAACATCAGACTTAGAGAAATCCTCAGAGGCAGCAGCAGCAATGCGATTAAACTAACGATGAGAGCTCCCCCTAGAAGAGCCACCGCGAGAGGAGTGGCTAGTGGAAGATGACCGAGATGGAGTGTGAAAACAATCCTGCTGCAAATGACCAGGACCAAGTTTGTTGCAATATCGGTAGGATCAGACAGCGCAATGAACCAAAAGATGAGTAGAATGAAGGCCCCGATTCTGACAATAAAGGCAAGCAGTAGTCCGTTGGGTCGGTGAGGGCCGTGACCGAGGAGTGGCAAGAACAGAGTCCACATGATGAGTTTGGAGAGTACCAAGACGAGTCTCCTTAGATAACAGCTCAATAATAGCCTGTTCAAGAGTGGGCAATGGAAGGCGATGAATAAGAGAGGCACGCACGGGCTCAAAAGAATAAGTGAGAGCCATGAAAAAATGAACTAACCACTGCTGATTACGATAGTTAATAGGGGTGTTTGTTTCAGATTTTCAAAGCCAACTTATGGCTTTTAGCTTTGAAAAAGTTATTTTGGATTGTTTGGTTAAACTTATTTCAAACAGCTTCTGATTCTAACAGCTTATTTTAACTAAAAAAAGCTGATTCTGAGAAGCTGCTCACCCCTTGCTTCTGATTATCAGCTTCTGCTGTGGACATGTTAATTTATGGTTATACTTTTAATTTTTTTTATTTTTTATTTTTTTAAAAATAGAAAAAGACTCAAATGGACTATAGATTATTATTATTATTTTTTATGAGAAATGTAGACAAACAAAAAATAAAAATTAATTGAAAAAGCTATTTCACAGCTTATTTAACAAACACTAATCAGCAACTTAAATCTATAATCCAACAGCTACACCAAACAGATTAACAACTTCTGATTAAAGTCATAATCTATAATCTATTAAGCTATAATCTATAAGCTGTTTTAATAGCTACACCAAACGGGGCCAATGAATAAAGCAGCATCTTCAAGGTGAGGCCATGCCGATTTTGAGAGAGCAAGCTGGTCCCAAACAGAATACATTTGAGAAAGAAAGTCATTAATAGACTAATTGGCTTCTTGATGCATGCGGTGAAGTTGACTTTGAAGTTGATACTGATGGGAAAGACCGGTAGTCCGGTATCGATCTCTGAAAAAATCCCAAATGGCTTTAGCAGGGTTGGGAACAGACTCAAGTTGAAAACGGCCAAACTAAAGCCTAATAGAGGGAACAGAGGTATTCCGAAGCCAAGTAATGATCTGGTAGTTTTTATTGTCCCAATCTTCAAGTCGGTCTTCATATTTGGCAGTAAGTTCAGCATCCTCTTTCACCGGTTTGGTTACATCCCCGATAATAATACGCCAAAGTTTCCGTCCTTTGAGGAAGGAAGACATGGCTGGGGCCCACAGTACATAATTGGAACTATTAAGTAGAACATAGATTGTATGGAAAGCATCATGGTGATCCATAATAAAAATGGAGTAGGACTAAATAAATAGGAACAAGCCTGTAGGAGCAAAATTTGGTAAAACAGAGTGTACTAATGAGTCCGGAAGGTCAAAAATAGCTGGGAAAGGAACTGTTGACGTCAACAGCGCATAATAGTAGCCAGAGAAGGGGTGCACAATAGCAGGGACGGCGGACGGCGGGCAGCGCACGATAGCCGAACGGCGCATGCGCGGTGCAAGGGAGCAGAATGGTGCACGCGGGCGCACAATAGCCGAACGGCGCACACACGGCGCAAGAGAGCAAAATGGCACACGTGAGCGCACAATAGCAAGACGGCATACGCGCGACACACAGCAACAGGCGCAGCGTACGCAAAGGGTAGGGCTGACATCAGAGATGACGTGAGCACGCAACATGAAGGCGCGTGAGAGCACTTATGAGAGCAGCTGCAAAAGCAGAGACGCACCGAACACGGAAGTGGCGCGTGAGTGCGCGTGACGGAGTTTCTGGTGACGTGGGTGGTGCCGTTGGAATCGTGAGGAAATTCTGAGCAGGTTGGTAGGAAGATACAACGGTTTGGAAGCAGTTCTGTAGTGCCACTGTGTACGGGACTAAGAACACAGAGAAAAGAAACTTAGCTCTGATACCATGTAACTTGGTAGAGAGAGAGAAAAGGAATATGTTTTGTATGTTTTGTTATATTTAATTCTACACAAAGAGAAGCTCACTCTCTTTTATAGAGAGGAGAGTACATAGGATGCTAAAGGTAGCACCAAAAGCAGAGATAAATTACAATCAACATTTGCTTTACTTTACATGTATATGGATGTATGACAGCTATATTTACACTAACAAAGAAAGTCATCAACTATGCAGGCTCTACAGGACGTCCTCAATATCACTACCAATTACCCTGTGACACAACAAAAAAAAGACAGCTGCAAAAGAACATAATATTATAAAAATGTGAAAGTATAAACAAAATTAGGCAAATTAGATTGATTCAAATTTAAAAAATGATTCACTGTGCACAAATTGGAAAATAAAAATATGGAACATATATAACTTAGCAAAATTTTGTAAAATTATTTGGGCATAAATACACCCCTACTAAAATTAAAGTAAAAATTGGAAAAGGTAATTTATTGTAAGAATTTAAACATTTCATTTATATTAGTGTTTGAGATGGTATACTATGTTGTTTATGTCTAGTTGGTTTTGTCACCGATGTGGGTAACAAAATTCTGTCAAAAAAAATCTCTTCTTTTCAGTTTTTAAACAAATCACTTTTATCACCATTTTTTTTTAAAACAAAACCCAACAACAAATAAACAGAGAAACAAATAAAGTTCAAGAACTAAGGAGATGGATAGGAAGCAGATGACGAGCACTTACAAGGCAATGAGCTACCAAGGTAGGCAATCCATGAGCCGTATTTTATGATAAAAAACATAAGAATGACAAGATAAGACAAAGGCAACATAAGCTCTGTAGAAACTCGAATCTTGGTGCAATGAAGACTGGAGGAATCAGTGCCAATCCAAAACAAGTAAAAATCATCACCAACCAAATCAACTAGAGTTGGCTTCATTTCATATGGATCCTCTTTATATGAATCCAAAAGCCAACAGATTTGAAAGTCTATTATGGGCATATTGATCAAAGTTATAGCGACCCCGGTCTTTTTCCCATTTGAGTATTGTATCCGGACTTATGTTCCGTGGATTCCGTTGCCATATTATTGTCGTTGTTGTCCTTGATTCCTTATTCTTTGGTTATAAGATGTTTTGGGCAGGTTGATGACAGGTTGGTTGAGTCTAGAAACCAATTCTTGATGTTCAGTTTTTAGCTTGGTCGCTCGAGCGAGCTTATCTTCGCTCGAGCGAGATCCTTCTTTTTGATTCGTCGCTCGAGCGAGCCTTTCTTAGCTCGAGCGAGGGTTGCGTCCAGTGCTAGACCTGAGAGCAGTGTTTGTTGGCTCGAGCGAGCTTTCCTTCGCTCGAGCAAGCTGGTTTGTCTTTGGCTCGAGCGAGCTTCTTTTCGCTCGAGCGAGGTCTGTTTCTTGTGTCTGGTCGCTCGAGCGACCAGGTCTTCGCTCGAGCGAGCCTGTCCAGTATTTAAACGCAGCAGCAGTTTTAAAACGTCCTTTTTCACAATTTTTGATCCAGAAACCCTAGTTTCGAGTCTTTTCTCTCTCAACTCATCTTTTCCTTGGGTTTGATCTATCTAGAGGGTGTTTCTAACCTAGTTCCTTCATTAAAAAGGTAGAGGAGAGTGAGGGCTTTCATTTAATCTGAGCATTGTTGGATTTGGAGCACTTTGAAATTTGGGCAAACATCTTCGTCTTCTTCTTTTGGGTTCATCGCTTTGAGGTAGGGAATTCCTACTCCATTTATACGCTTTAATCCTAAGTGTTAGTATTTTGGTATATGGGGGTAGTTTGGTAATTTTGGGAGAAACCTTAGGGTTTTGGCTTAGATTAATTTGTATAATTAATGTAAGGGAAAATTGTGGAATTGGGTTTAATTCTTGAAATTGGGGGAATTATGAGGTTAATGATGTAGTTGGGTAATTTAACCACTTATCTGTGATATTGAGATTATATGTGTTGTATTTATTTCTTGTTTAGAAATAACTGTTTTGGGCTATCGGTGGAGGATAGTCGTGATTGTTGTAGACCTTGCATGTGGCTTAGGTATAACTGAAACTGAGTCATATATATTGACTGTTGAATTAATACAGAACATTACTTGTATTGATTATGTGTTGTATATGGCAATTATGTGTTTCATTGCATATGCATGTTGTTTGGAGAAGATAGGGGATGAACTCCACGGTTTAGGGGAAGATAGGGGATGGACCTCTAAACCGGATTTATTGGGAGGAGATAGGGGATGGACTCCAGTAGCATCACTCTTATGTGTGCTTATTGATTAATAGGCATATGTCTATTTATTGTTGTTATGATACATCACTAAAATGTGTATCAGTAGGGAAGTATGGAAGTGAATTGATTATGATTGATACAATACCAACATGTGTATTTGTTATGATTAGGTCTAACTTGAATTGTTATTCCTGTTGAATTGGAAGTAATGATAATAAAAGATGAAGTCCTGTTGAGTTATTTGGCCAGGTTCTGAGCCATATGTGGAAAGTAAAATGTGCCATAGACAATGTGTCATAGGCAGTGTAGACATTCGTGTCATGAATATTGTAACTCGATTATAGTGTGTTAACCATGTATCAGATGCTAATACTTTAGTTAATTCTTATGCTTGGTTTAGTATTTCTCTACTGGGCTGTGGCTCACCCTATATGGGAACTTTATTTTTCAGGTTCAGGTGGTTCACTCCCTCCAAGGACATAGCTTGTGAGGATTGGACTTGAAGATTTGTTTATTTACTTTTATTTGTTTCATTTGAATAATGTAATCTTTCAAGCCTAGGGCTTTATCTGTTTCTGAGTTAGAACTCAGTGAATTGTGTCCAAGGATTGGCTTGGCAAGATGTAAGCCTTTAGGGCATTTATTATGGTATTTCATTTCATAAGACTCGGATAATTGATGTAATAAAATGCTTTCTTTTAATAATGCATGTTTTGTTTTATATTTAATGGGTTGCATTTTGAGGGCGTTACAACTTGGTATCAGAGCGTACCGGGTTCGAATACTTTGGGTACGTGGGAAGTGATTAGTATCACAATGGGTTTGTCTCGTTTGATAGAGACTTAGTGTAATAATTCCATGCTTATATGATAACATGTTTATGTGACTATGTGGGTATGGAATGTAGTTCCTTGGATGTTGATTGGATCCTTGAGTCTTTGAAAGTCTTGTTGGAAAGGCACCTGATCAATGTTGTTTCCAACCGGAACTTTAGGGACGCCTCGGGACTATCATTATCCAGGAATGAAATTCGTAGGTGCTTATGTGATTATGTGCTTACGTGGTGTGATTTATTGTTATCCAATGTATTAAGACGCAAGTGTTATAGTTTTGGCACATTATTTAGAGTGCTAATGTCTTTGTTTCTTTTATTAGGATGTCGGGACGAGGACGAGGTCGCGGTAGGCGCGGTAGGCAGGCTAGGCAGGAAGTGCCTATACCGGAGGAGATTCCGGCAGTTCAGGAGGGTGTTGGCCAGGCCAATGTGCCCGAGCCAGTAGGACAGCAGTTTATGGGCACTTTAGCCCAAGAGATAGCAGGGGCATTTCAGGCATCAGTGGACATTCTGAGGGCTGCGAATCCAGCCCAGGTAGTTCCAGCTCCGGTAGTTGCTACAGATGTAGGGCCTTCTTTTCTGAAGAGGGAGTTTTTCCGGTCTCAACCGGACGTGTTTGTAGGTGATCCTAGCGAGCCGCTTAAGGCAGACGAATGGCTCGAACAGACAACGAAAACGTTTGAGATGCTTGGCATCGAAGACGAGGGGTTGAAGGTGACCTTGGCATCTTTCCAGCTGAAAGGGGATGCGGGTCAATGGTGGAAGTTCACCAAGGGTCGTATTGGAGGTACTTGGAAGGAGTTTGTTGATGCTTTTCAGGTGAAGTACCTGTCTCCAGCTGTTCAGGAGAAGTTGAGAGATCAGTTTTGCCATCTTGAGAAGAACAGTTTGTCAGTGGCTGAGTTCGAGGCCTCATTTACTAGTTTGTCCAGGTTTGCACCTGAGTTAGTGGCGACTGAGGAACGCCGTTGCATAGAGTTCGAGAAGAAGTTGAGGCGCGGCCTCAAATTGAGAGTTGTGCCAACTATGATTAGGGATTTTGGGCGTTTGGTTGATGCAGCAGCCCATACTGAGATCGCGATGCGGGAGGAGGAGGAAAGGCAGAAAGGCTCCAAGAGGAGTCAGGATGGTCAGGGCGATGGCAGGAGGCAGAGAGGTTTCACTCCTCAGCCGCCTCAGAGTAGCTTCTCTAGGTCTACTTTTCCAGTACCGAGTGCCAGTTCGGGGAAGGGCAGTCAGGGAGACATTACCTGTTTCAAGTGTGGCCAGCTGGGCCATAAGTCTCCAGTTTGTCCTCAGAGGGGAGGAGTTCAGAGAGCAGCATCTTCTTCGGCTCGATCTCAGAGCCAGAGTCAGGGCAGAGGCCAGCCGCTCTCTTGTTTTCAGTGTGGTCAGCCGGGGCATATGAAGAGGTTTTGCCCACAGTTGGGTGGCACGTCAGGTGCATCTGGTTCGAGGCAGACTCAGAGTCAGATGCCTGCTCAGTCAGTTCAGGCCTCGAAGGCCAATCAGGGGGCTTCTTCGTCCCAGTCTATGCAGCAGTCTTCTGCTCCGAGGGGTGAGCAGGTTGATCAGAGGTCGTCTGGGCGCGTGTATGCTGTTACCGCACAGGATCTGGTGCCGGCTCCGTCGGTTGTGAGAGGTACCTTCTTGTTTTGCAATTCAGTTGCTAGTGTTTTGATCGATACGGGTGCATCTCATTCTTTTGTGTCTGCTGCATTCGTATCTATTTTGGAGTTGGAGTTAGCACAGTTAGCATCTCCTATTTGTGTAGTGTCACCACTTGGGGGCGAATTGATTTTGAAACAAGGTGTTAGGGGTTGTGATATAGAGGTTGATGATCATAGAATCCCTTTTTCTTTTGTGGTTATGCCCATGAAGGGCTTCGATGTTATTTTGGGTATGGACTGGTTGTCGTCATACCGGGCATTTATTGATTGCTACCGTCAGAGAGTCACTTGTTGTACAGTTAGCGGAGAACGTTTCCATTTTCTGGGGGACAGGGTTGGTAGTGTTTTGCCACCAGGGTACGATCCGCGAGGGCGGAGTGAGCTTAGTGGTCTACTTGCTAGCTTTGAGAGTAGTGAGTGTGATGAGACCCAGATTGTGTTACCGAGGGTGGTTTGTGAGTACCCGGACGTTTTCCCCGAGGATCTTGTTGGTTTGCCACCTCATCGAGAGATTGAGTTCTCTATTGATTTAGTGCCCGGCACGGCGCCGATTTCGATGGCACCTTACCGTTTCGCCCCAGCTGAGTTAGTTGAGTTGAAGGTTCAACTCCAGGAGTTGCTAGATAAGGGCTATATTCGTCCTAGTGTTTCGCCATGGGGAGCACCGGCCCTATTCGCTAAGAAGAAAGGTGGTGCTTTGAGACTGTGTATAGATTACCGGAAATTGAATCGGGCTACGGTTAAGAATAAGTACCCTATGCCTCGTATAGATGATTTGTTTGACCAGTTGAAGGGTTCCCGTTGTTTCTCTAAGATAGACTTGAGATCGGGTTATCATCAGTTGAGAGTCAGGGAGGAGGATATTTCGAAGACGGCATTCCGTACGCGGTATGGCCACTATGAGTTTCTGGTGATGCCGTTTGGGCTCACCAATGCACCGGCAGTGTTTATGGATTTGATGAACCGGGTCTTCCGGGAATTCTTAGATCGTTTTGTGGTCGTCTTCGTGGACGACATTCTGATTTATTCACCTTCAGAGGAGGAGCACGAGGCACACTTGAGAGTGGTGCTAGAGTTACTTAGAGCCCATAAGCTTTATGCTAAGTTCGGGAAGTGTGAGTTCTGGCTAAAAGAGGTGAAGTTCTTAGGCCATGTAGTTTCTGGGGAAGGGGTGTCAGTCGATACATCCAAGACTGAGGCAGTGCAAGATTGGGCACAACCTAAGAGTGTGTTTGAGATCCACAGTTTTCTGGGATTAGCTGGGTATTATCGCCGGTTTGTGAAGGATTTCTCCAAGTTAGCTTCACCGTTGACTAGATTGACTTGGAAAGGAGTCAAATTTGTATGGAGTGAGACTTGTGAAAAGTCGTTTCAGGAGTTGAAGGTTAGATTGACCACCGCTCCGGTCTTGATTATTCCAGAGAGAGGGTTGGGTTATGCAGTTTACTGTGACGCCTCACGAGAGGGTCTGGGTTGTGTGTTGATGCAAGAGGGGAAAGTGGTTGCCTATGGCTCACGTCAGTTGAAAATTCACGAGAAGAATTACCCTACGCATGATTTAGAATTAGCAGCTGTAATATTTGCCTTGAAGATTTGGAGGCATTATCTGTATGGTGAGAAATTTGAAGTATTCTCCGACCACAAGAGTCTGAAATATTTGTTCACACAGAAAGACTTGAATCTGAGGCAGAGGAGGTGGATGGAATTTATTGAGGACTATGATTTCGAGTTGCACTATCATCCGGGAAAGGCCAATGTTGTGGCCGATGCCCTTAGCAGGAAATCTGTTGGTGACGTTGCTAGTATAGCCATCCGAGAGTGGGAGATGTTGGGTGCACTTGGGGAGTTTGATTTGCTTCTGGGTGAATCTGTCGAGGCTGCGGCCTTGTTTTCTGTTGTTGCGCAGCCCACACTTATGACTCGAGTGTTAGAGGCTCAGAGGGGTGATCTTGAGGTAGAATCTCTCCGAGAGAAGATTTCCAATGGGAAGGTTGAGAAGGGTTTGACGGTGTATCCCGACCTGAGTGTGAGATACCGAGACCGTCTGTTTGTGCCGGAGTCTTGCCGAGAGGAGGTACTCCGAGAGTTTCATCATTCGCGCCTTGCGGTGCATCCGGGAGGTACTAAGATGTATCAGGATTTGGGTCGCCAGTTTTGGTGGCGGGGTATGAAGAGAGATGTGGCAGCTTTCGTATCTAGGTGCCTTACTTGTCAACAAGTGAAGGCCGAGCATCAGAGGCCAGCGGGTTTGTTGCAACCCTTGCCTATTGCCGAGTGGAAGTGGGAGCATGTCACTATGGACTCCGTTGTGGGTCTTCCGAGGACTCAGCGGGGTAGTGATGCCATTTGGGTAGTGGTAGACCGGTTGACGAAGTCAGCGCACTTCATTCCTATGCGAGTTAGAGATTCAGTAGATCATCTTGCTGAGTTGTATGTTCGGGACATAGTGAGGTTGCACGGGGTCCCAGTGATGATCGTCTCAGATAGAGATCCTCGTTTTACTACCAGGTTGTGGCAGAGTTTGCAGAGTGCTTTAGGCACTAAGTTGACTTTTAGTACGGCTTATCATCCTCAGACTGACGGGCAGTCCGAGCGTACTATTCAGATCCTTGAGGATATGCTTCGGGGTTGTGTTCTCGACTTTAGTGGGTCGTGGGAGAGGCACTTGCCATTAGTGGAGTTTGCCTACGACAATAGCTTTCAGTCTAGTATCGGTATGGCACCGTTTGAGGCCTTGTATGGCCGACCGTGTAGATCTCCAGTTTGTTGGGCCGAGGTGGGTGATGCACCTTTGTTGGGTCCGGAGTTGGTGAGGGAAACAACGGAGAAAGTTGAGCTTATCCGTAAGAGGCTGGTTACAGCACAGAGTCGTCAGAAATCTTATGCCGACCGTAGGAGGAGACCTTTGGAGTTTGAGGTGGGTGATCACGTCTTTCTGAAGATATCACCCAAACGAGGGTTGATGAGGTTTGGGAAGAGCGGGAAGTTGTCCCCTCGGTTTATTGGGCCTTTTGAGATCCTTGAAAGGATTGGCGAGGCTGCTTATCGTTTAGCTTTGCCACCGCAGTTGTCCGGAATTCATGACGTATTTCATGTGAGTATGCTTCGGAAGTATGAGCCGGATCCATCACATGTGTTGGATTGGACCGATTTAGTTGTTGATGAGGATGTTTCGTACGAGGAGAGACCGATTCGAGTCTTGGATAGGCGGGATCAAGTCCTGCGTGGCAAGACCACCCCTTTAGTGAAGGTTTTGTGGAAGCATCACGGAGTGGAGGAAGCCACTTGGGAACGTGAGTTGGAAGTCCGTGAGAAATATCCAGATTTATTTACTGATTTGTAATCTTGTATCTAGATTATATAATATTGTGGAACTTGAGAATTTCATATATGTCTTAAGTTGGAAAACATTGAGAATGTTTGAGTTTAATGTTAACATTTTGAAACCTGCTTCATAATGGAAGTAGAATATAACATTTATATATTGAATGTGTTGTTTATATCATGGAATTGAATATGATATGGAAATTGTTAACATTGAAAGGAATAATGCATAATATTGATGTAAGTTGAAATATATGTTGATTTATACATATTGTGAGATGCCTCTTGATAAGAGATGAAGTGACCAGTTTTGGGTCGAATTGTTGCTTATTATTGTGGTGTTTTGTATCATTGGGAATTTAGAAAACTCGTTTTTACAAACCTATGCTTAATTTCGGGGACGAAATTCTTTTAAGGGGGGGAGGTTATAGCGACCCCGGTCTTTTTCCCATTTGAGTATTGTATCCGGACTTATGTTCCGTGGATTCCGTTGCCATATTATTGTCGTTGTTGTCCTTGATTCCTTATTCTTTGGTTATAAGATGTTTTGGGCAGGTTGATGACAGGTTGGTTGAGTCTAGAAACCAATTCTTGATGTTCAGTTTTTAGCTTGGTCGCTCGAGCGAGCTTATCTTCGCTCGAGCGAGATCCTTCTTTTTGATTCGTCGCTCGAGCGAGCCTTTCTTGGCTCGAGCGAGGGTTGCGTCCAGTGCTAGACCTGAGAGCAGTGTTTGTTGGCTCGAGCGAGCTTTCCTTCGCTCGAGCAAGCTGGTTTGTCTTTGGCTCGAGCGAGCTTCTTTTCGCTCGAGCGAGGTCTGTTTCTTGTGTCTGGTCGCTCGAGCGACCAGGTCTTCGCTCGAGCGAGCCTGTCCAGTATTTAAACGCAGCAGCAGTTTTAAAACGTCCTTTTTCACAATTTTTGATCCAGAAACCCTAGTTTCGAGTCTTTTCTCTCTCAACTCATCTTTTTGGGTTTGATCTATCTAGAGGGTGTTTCTAACCTAGTTCCTTCATTAAAAAGGTAGAGGAGAGTGAGGGCTTTCATTTAATCTGAGCATTGTTGGATTTGGAGCACTTTGAAATTTGGGCAAACATCTTCGTCTTCTTCTTTTGGATTCATCGCTTTGAGGTAGGGAATTCCTACTCCATTTATACGCTTTAATTCTAAGTGTTAGTATTTTGGTATATGGGGGTAGTTTGGTAATTTTGGGAGAAACCTTAGGGTTTTAGCTTAGATTAATTTGTATAATTAATGTAAGGGAAAATTGTGGAATTGGGTTTAATTCTTGAAATTGGGGGAATTATGAGGTTAATGATGTAGTTGGGTAATTTAACCACTTATCTGTGATATTGAGATTATATGTGTTGTATTTATTTCTTGTTTAGAAATAACTGTTTTGGGCTATCGGTGGAGGATAGTCGTGATTGTTGTAGACCTTGCATGTGGCTTAGGTATAACTGAAACTGAGTCATATATATTGACTGTTGAATTAATACAGAACATTACTTGTGTTGATTATGTGTTGTATATGGCAATTATGTGTTTCATTGCATATGCATGTTGTTTGGAGAAGATAGGGGATGAACTCCACGGTTTAGGGGAAGATAGGGGATGGACCTCTAAACCGGATTTATTGGGAGGAGATAGGGGATGGACTCCAGTAGCATCACTCTTATGTGTGCTTATTGATTAATAGGCATATGTCTATTTATTGTTGTTATGATACATCACTAAAATGTGTATCAGTAGGGAAGTATGGAAGTGAATTGATTATGATTGATACAATACCAACATGTGTATTTGTTATGATTAGGTCTAACTTGAATTGTTATTCCTGTTGAATTGGAAGTAATGATAATAAAAGATGAAGTCCTGTTGAGTTATTTGGCCAGGTTCTGAGCCATATGTGGAAAGTAAAATGTGTCATAGACAATGTGTCATAGGCAGTGTAGACATTCGTGTCATGAATATTGTAACTCGATTATAGTGTGTTAACCATGTATCAGATGCTAATACTTTAGTTAATTCTTATGCTTGGTTTAGTATTTGGGAACTTTATTTTTCAGGTTCAGGTGGTTCACTCCCTCCAAGGACATAGCTTGTGAGGATTGGACTTGAAGATTTGTTTATTTACTTTTATTTGTTTCATTTGAATAATGTAATCTTTCAAGCCTAGGGCTTTATCTGTTTCTGAGTTAGAACTCAGTGAATTGTGTCCAATGATTGGCTTGGCAAGATGTAAACCTTTAGGGCATTTATTATGGTATTTCATTTCATAAGACTCGGATAATTGATGTAATAAAATGCTTTCTTTTAATAATGCATGTTTAGTTTTATATTTAATGGGTTGCATTTTGAGGGCGTTACAAAAGTTTTCTGAACAAAATCATAAGCAAACAGTGATTGAAAATTAATCCAGTAGATAGTGGTCAGAACGACAATAGGTGTGCTAAGGAAGCGACCACATTTTAGAGGACCCAAACATTCCCAAATATTTTTTCAACGTCATAGAGATACAAGGCTTTTGTAAGTTTAGAACAAACAAGGATTTTGTCAGAATATTCGCTAGTAAGAGGGGCAGCAAAGAAATGCAGAGATGCAAGAGAAACAGGTGGAATAAGAGAAGGCGGGGGATCAGGCAAAGGATTCCATTCACTGGTTGTAGTATCTAAAAACTCCCCCCAAACGCCTGGAATATCAGCAGGGTGGTGACCACCAAACACACAGAGCTTTCCATTGACACCAAGAACCGGAGTATTTGATCTACCACAGAGTGGAAGGACCTCTCTTCCAACCCTCATCCAGACGATTAGTATCAAGAAACCTAACTTTACGAGACCATCGACCTTTCAAATTCCCTCCACGATGATCCTCTCCAAATTCCAATGCAATATATAGTGGATCCGACAACAGCACAACAAGCACCGTAACTATGAAACTTGTTCATCTTCATAAACAGAGAGAGTATTGGTGGATCCTCTCCTTGGTGGTGTTGCTCATGGCAGAAAGCCATGTATGCTCCTTTGATTTCTGAGGATGGGATTGGAAGAAGCAACCTTGCTTTCTATTCTTCTTCCTCCTTCTTCTTGTCCTTATTGCTTGACAGATTGACCATATACCATTCACTTGGATTATATATCTCTTCACCGGTAGAGACACACAAGCAGAAATTTTTCTCATAAGATAGCTGTCCTGGAAATGATGATCCCTCGCATTTTGCCAATACTCTTTTCTTTTTCCCCCAATTCGTTAACTGTCCCAGCTCTGCCATCTGAGAAATCAAAGGAAAGTTTATTCATCCAGAAAAACAATTTTTTTTGGTCGTTTTGTTTTGTGATTTGAAAAAAAAAACACAGCAATAATTAAAAACTAATCAAACTAACAAAACACTATATGAGTTCTCTCAACTAAAAATCCAACCCAACAAAACCCTAACGCTGTGTTTGGTTGGGGGATTTAAAGAGGGATTTGAAAAAGGAAAGAGAAAAGGTGTGTGAATCTAGGTGAAATATAGGTATGTTTCATTCACATTTCACCTACTATTTCCATTTCTCTTTCCAAATCCCTCTTCAAATCCCCAACCAAACACACCATAACTGAAAATTTGAAAGCTTAACCTCAGAGAACAAATAAACGATCTCTATGAAACATGAAACATCAAACTCCAACACTACTACTCTAAGTTCCAATATTAGATTCTCTTCGAATTAAAAAACATACCTGAGACCGAGATAGCTAGATTGTGCGATTTTGATGGCCCAGTAGTCCTCGAAAGAAAAGGAAGAGGGAAAAAAAAAAACCCCCTCCTTTTTGTGGCCCTCTCCTCCATTGATGAACTTGTTCAAACACAGAAATGATGGGTATATATATGGGCGAGTATGATTCTAGGGTTCGGGAAGGGTTTCCCAGCCAATCGTGTCACCAAAAACGAATTTCCTGCGGAAAATAATATCTATATATTATATAAAAAAAGTAGTGTTTTTAATTTGAGTAAATTACGGTCTGCCTCTTTAAAATTTCACTCATTTTTTATTTTAGTTTTTTAAGTTTAATTTTTTTTTCACTTTGACTGTTTAGGTGTACAATTGTTTCTACTTTGCTCTTTTATGTTTGTAATCTTTCTCATTTTGACCCTTTAAGTGTGATTTTTTTTACTTTGGCCCTTTATGTTTGTAATCCTTCTCACTTTGACCCTTTATGTTTGTAATCCTTTCCACTTTACTTCTAGACTAACTTCTATCCAAAAAACTAACAGAATCTATCACATCACTAACACATCAACTCCATATGTTATATAAAAATTTTACTAAAGATGCAAAAAATAAAAGGAAATTTTTTTTTATAGTCTTTAGTGAACTTTTTTTTTTTTTCAAATTTATTCATAAACATTATTACATTATAGATGCATCTAGATTAGATGTAGCTAAAAAAATAAAAACAAATTTAACTAAAAAAGGGGAAAAAAAATCAAAAGACAAAAAAGAAAAAAAAAGTAGTAAACTTTTCATTTCAGAATTGACAATATAAGTGTTTGAATCAATATATTTTTATTTTTTTCGTCTTTAGTAAACTTTTTTTTTTAGTTAATTTTTTTAGTTCCATCTAATCTAGATACATCTATAATGTAATAACGACGTTTATAAATAAATTTAAAACAAAAGTTCAATAAAGACTAAAAAAAATTCTAATTTTTTTGGTTTCTATTTTTCATTTTTTGCATCTTTAGTGAATTTTTTACATTGCACATAGAGCTGATGTGTTAGCAATGTGGCAAATTTTGTTAGTTTTTTTTTTTTTTTTTTTTTATATGGAAGTTAGTCTAAGAGTAAAATGGGAAGGATTGTAAATATGAAGTGCCAAAGTGAGAAAAATTAAACTTAAAGGGTTAAAATGAGAAATGGGTGAAACTTTAAGGGGCAAAGTGTAATTTACCCTTTTAATTTTGAAAGCTCTAGGAGCTTTAAAACTCTAATCTAATTATATTGATTTTTTTGTTATTTTTTAAAAAGAAAAATATATCATTGGCTATTGAATTCACCTATGATTTAGGAATTTAGATTTCAAAATTTTATACCTAACAATATACACATACTTTAAGAAATTGCTTTCCATAATAAAAATATATTATATATTTAACCTAACTGATTAATTTTTTTTTTTAGTAGGAATTACTAAATCCCTTCCTAAAATAAAAAAAAAAAGCTTATATTTTATTGTTTTTAATTTTGAGAACTCTAGGTGCTTCAAAAATCCAATCCAATTATGTTGATTTTTTGTTATTTTTTATAACCCGTTTGCAACTCACTCTGCCCAACTAATCCGACCCAGTTTCTTGATATGCAAATCTTGAAGAGAGACAACCATTTCTTTTGTATTTTCTCCTTCTTTTGATAGTAAAACCCCCTGTCCTTCTTCGCCTGTGGACGTAGGCTTATATCCTAACCACATATATGTGTTAGACAATCTTTACTATATTTGAAAATTAAATTCTGTTGTGTACCTAACAACAAACAGAATACATAAGAAATAAATGAACTGAGAGAATTTGTTTGATTACAAAAATCAAATCAGGAAAATAAAATAAATAATTTTAAAAACATATTTTGATTTTGTTTTATTTTGTTACAAAACAAAATCAAAATCTAATTTAAATAAATAAATAAAATAGAAAATAAATAACCAACTTACTTTATTAATTTCTTGAATAATATTCTGATCAAGTCCAGTGTTCGGCATTGTGTCCTTAAGACAGATTCGTCCTCTCCATGGTGCTTTTCAGAAAATGGACGTCTATCTCCCAGGATGAAATGATCAACAGCAAACAGTAACAGCATTACAAATTGTTTGCCCAACGAACACACTAAGTGTTTACACTCTTTCTCACAGAAATTATATGCAGCAAAATGCAGAGAATTTTAGTAGAGGAGAATTACGAAAATTGTTGTAAAAAACCAAATGAGGGACTGCCTATTTATATAGGTGAAGTGATGGCTTGGTGGCTGCTCAATTTGAATCCAGCAGGTAGCAAATCTGTTTTGAACATATACAGCACCTGTTCGATTTGAATTTGAATAGATAACCGAAATTTATTTGAATCTCAAGCAGTTAAAATAGTTTTGGGTTCGAATCTGGATAGATTCGGATCTATCTGTACAAAAATCCTGAAGAGGTGCAACAATTTTGAATTCAAAAATTGAAATTTAAATTGGACAAATTTTATTTTACCAAAGTATAAAATTGAATTTAAATGTTTTTGGCCCAAAAAGATTAGTATTGGGCCGGACAAGCCCAAGCCAACCTCACACCACGCATCCGCGCCCAAGCCCAGCCCAGCTCGCCCGACCGACCGGACGGGCGGCGGTGCACGCGCACGTGTGGTGATTTTTGGGTCCAATGGGTCTAGCCCATTTTGCCCCTAACCTCACTCTCTACAAAACTTGGGTACCCCTTGGGGCACTGTCATGACCCGAACCCGCCCCTAAAAGTTTGGGTCATAACCGGTCAGTAATCTGTAGATTACCAATGGCCTCAAACGATCATACAAAATATTTATGCTAATGGGGCCATAAACGGAAGCATGTAATAAATAGAAGTCTATTGAGTTGTGCCAATCATGAGCAAAATCATAAGGTTAACCACGTAACACAATTATACATATACATGCCCATCAAAAATATAAGAGCCACAGGAAAATCGTAAGTAATGTTTACAACCCAAGACCGTGAAAGCAAAATCATAATAGGGTCAAAGTGTGGTATGAACCAAGACAAAACTCCATCTCGGAGGCATGGCTTGATTGGGTCACAAAAGGCTCCTAAAGCTGACTCTAGGGTTGTGCTCCATGCTGCTGATCACCTACATGCGCATACATAAAATTGGGTGAGCGAAGCTTAATGAGTAATAATGTAATAAAACAGTGTGAGTAAATGATCATAAGGTTCTCTCAATATCCATAATCATATAAACCAAACAGCCTTAGGCTCAATTATATGTCAAGCGGCCTCGGGCCCAATCATATAACAAGCGGCCTCAGGCCCAATCATTTATCAAGCGACCTCGGGCCCAATTATTTAACAAGTGGCCTCGGGCCCAATCATATATCAAAACAGCCGTAGACCCAACATATAATAAAACGACCTCGAGTCCAATATATCAAAACGGCCTCGGGCCCAATCATATATCAAAACGGCCTCAAGCCCGACATATAACAAATTGACCTCGGGTCCAATATATCAAAACGACCTTGGGCCCAATCATATATCAAAACGGCCTCAGGCCCAACATATAACAAAATGACCTCGGGTCCAATATATCAAAACGGCCTCGGGCCCAATCATATATCAAAACGGCCTCAAGCCCAACATATAACAAAATGACCTCGGGTCCAATATATCAAAACGTCTTCAGGCCCAATCATATATCAAAACGGCCTCAGGCCCAACATGTAACAAAACGACCTCGGGTTCAATATATCAAAATGGCCTCGGGCCCAACATATAACAAAACGACCTTAGGTCCACATTGCACATGTCATATAATGTTTATGAATTTTATTCATTTCGATCAAAACACAACATTGACACAATTTACATTAATGGCTCAAGTACACAACGAAGAACATATATGCACAATACTATAGAAATTGCTCACCGTGATTTAGGCTTTAATTAACTTGTTGAATTACCATACAGGACAATCGTCAAAGATTGACATCATACAGAATGTTTATAACGAATCATCAGCTTATACAAAATGTCCAAGACGGACCATAGACCAATAACAGTTACTAAGGGTCAAAGCACATTTTCCCAATTTATCATAATCGTTGCTTAAAAGAACACTCATTCATTCTTATCCAAGAATTCTTTTGGAAACTTGCCATAGCATAATTATTCTGAAGATTTCAAGCATATTTTATCATTTCGGAAATGCTTGTCAAGGTACATAATTTATACAAAGCATAAGGTTCACAATTCTAGAGTATTTCATATGAAAATACTGTTACAAAGAAAATTACTCACAGTGCTTGGTCGGATGACACTCTTTAACAACTCAGCCTGTAGGAACATAACCAAGCATAACATTTCAAAACACATTACTTTCAATTCACTCAATCGATTTATTCATTACATATCTGTTCAATCATTCCCCATTCTTTAATCCCTCTCAAGTGTTTAATGTTAAACTTCTCTACATGTGATTCACATACAAAGCTTGTGCCACAGATGTATTTTAAATGGTCATAAATGTTCGTGACTTAACTTAATGTCTCCTACAACAATCTGATATGTTTTCCATTGAAAATATCATGTTTACATATTTAAGGTTCAAGGAAATAGCAAGAAGCGAAAGGGAACTAAGTTAGGGTAGAAAATGACATGAAACAGTTAAAAGAAAATAAACAGCCTTCACTAATTTGAGCATATCTATTTGTGTACTTAGAATTTGGATGCGAGACCACACCATTGGAAACTAGACTTTCGGGGCTTGAATTTAGGCTCAAGAATTGTCTAAAACAAAGTCCGGATGAGAGATATGCCTATTTGAAGTTACCTGGTATAAGTTGCAACAGGGTTAGCTGCACGTGCGCCCAATTTGACCGCTCGTGTAGCCCAAATCCGCTTGAGCGGAAAAATCGGCCGCTCGAGCGCCTAAAGAGCAGAATGAAAATCTCTTTTTTTCTTCATGTTCCACTCGTGCGGTGCCCGTGGCCACTTGTGTGGTCTGGGAAAAATCAGACAGTCCAAAAATAGTTCAAAGATGCAAACTTCCTAAATTCATTGCCAAGCCCAAAATCACGTAAAAACAACTCAAAAACATGATAATTAAGCATGATACAAGTGTAATCCCTCATTAAACATATCAATCTTGCACCAACAATAATTTCATGGTCTCATCTTTTCACAATTTCATACATTCATGAATGTCATACACAAGCTTAAAATACATACAAACATGGTGAATCTTCCAACAAATCTTGGTTGTATAAACCATCTAGAGTTTGTTTCATGGATCAATCACAAGAATGAACTCAAATCAAACAAAAATTTAGAGTTTTCATGATTTCATTTCAAACCCTTACACAACACAAAACCCTAGCTCAAAATTCCCAATTTCCTCTTGATTTCAAGCAAATGATGAGATATACACAAAGATTTCAAGTAGATTAACATATCTTAGTTCAAATTTAGGGTTTGCTCCTTGATTTCCTTCAAATCCCTAGCTTTCTCCTCTTCTTCTCTCTCTAACTCACACTTTGAGCCCTCTTCCCCCAAATGAAGAACAAAAGGGCTAATTATATATATATATTAAACTCAAAAATCTTAATTTATTTATTATGAATTGTAATTTTTCAAAATCTCACCAAAGGCTCTAAAAATTATGTTAATCACAGATATGAAGTCGATTTTGGTTTCTCGTGCCTCTATGACTTTCAATTTTTAGTTCAAAGTTCTAATTACAACAGATTTTTCTACATTCAACAGATATAAAATCCAAAATCACATAATTCACATACTTAACTTGCAAATTCATATTAAACGCATAAACACGTGCATAATTAAGCATAGTACGGGTTGGGGTATTACAGGCACACCCCAAGTTCCAATCCCATACCTTATAAACCCATTCAAAACGTCCCACCAAATCAATGTGGGATAAGCCATTTTTCAAACCTTTAAGAAATTTTCACCAAAACTCCATTTCCATGGAGCACACTTTGGCTTCAATTTTCCTTTCACTTGATAATGGTTTTGAGCAACCAAACATACCACGTGAATCACAACGCGGCATAGAACGCATTAGCACTTTGACCTGCGAAAATCGACACACGGGTCCCATTTAAATATTAGACCAAAGTTAGGAAAAAATTCTGTTTTCCATAATTTTTCCCCACCATTTCTAATAATCCCCCACATGAATGAAATTTGATGACAACAGAAATGCAACAATATGCAAAATTTGTCGAAAGAGTATAAATCGAAAATATCTTGAATCAGGATAGGTAGCTTTCTGCCTTGAACCTTCCCTAGTGATAACCTATCGGACTTACTAGCTAGCCAATGGACGCGATGCCTTGAATTGTTCAGCCGTTTGTGTAAGCCAAGACAATAGATTTCACACAAAATATTTTCTAACACATCGTGGTTCTCACTGTTGTGTTCAGTTTGGCCTTGAACGCTCATGGTTTTCATAAGTGCTTCTAGAGAATTTACCATCTTCATTCTCATAGAACCGGCCCCAGTTCGACACTCATATAGGTGATTCTTATTGTAAGTATCTCCTTATAATCGTCTTGATTTTTATGCCTTAATCAAGATATAAGTAATTATTAAAAGCAAAACTTATCCTTATACCCCTACAGATAACACATGTTACAGATATCACTCTCACCATAGGAATGGGTAGAGAATTTTAATCCCTTGGTGATTTCTGGCAAGCCACACATAACTTAGTTGTCCCTTTGAACTTAGTTCTTGGGATCTCTAGTCATATAAGTAGGGTTACCATTATGATGACTCTTATGTAATAGGCTTTAATCCCATCCCCTTCGATGAACTATACACTTGCTCTTTTGTCAAACCTTTTGTTAACAGATCCGCAATATTCTCTTTAGATTTTATATAATCTATTGAAATTATTCTATTTGAGAGCAATTGCCTTACAGTATTATGTCGACTACGAATGTGACGTGACTTACCATTATATATATGATTCTGTGCCCTGCATATTGCAGATTGACTATCACAATGAATGCAAATAGCTGGCATAGGTTTAGGCCACATTGGAATGTCTTCTAAGAAGTGACGAAGCCATTCTGCTTCTTCTCCTGCTTTGTCTAAAGCAATGAACTCAGATTCCATTGTAGATCGTGCAATGCATGTTTGTTTCGTGGATTTCCAAGAAACAGCAGTGCCTCCCAGAGTAAAAACATATCCACTAATGGATTTTGAATCTTTAGTATCTGATATCCAATTGGCATCACAATAACTTTCGAGTACTGCTGGATATCGAGTAAAGTTCAAACCATGATCACAAGTAAATCTTAGATATCTAAGAACCCGAATGATCGTTTTCCAATGGTCTTCTCTGGGGTTACTAGTGTACCTACTCAATTTACTGACTGCATAAGCTATGTCAGGACGAGTACAATTCATCAGGTACATTAGGCTTACAATGATTTGGGAGTATTTTAACTGAGACATTGCATCACCTTTATTTTTCGATAAATAAAGACTGATGTCTACAGGTGTTCTAGCTACATTCATATCATCCTTGATAAATTTACCAAGAATTTTCTCAATATAATGTGATTAAGATAATGCATATCCGTCTGATGTTTTAGTAATTTTCATTCCTAATATAACATCTGCGACCCCCATATCTTTCATATCAAATCTTTTGTTAGGCATTTGCTTAATTGATTTGATCATGTTTTGACTGCTTCTAATGATAAGCATGTCATCCACATAAAGACAAACTATGACATATCCTTGGTCAATGTTTTTAACATAGACGTACTTGTCACATTTGTTTATCTTAAACCCATTAGTAAGCATTGCATGATCAAATTTTTCATGCCATTGTTTAGGTGCTTGTTTTAATCCATAAAGAGATTTTACAAGTCGACAAACTTTCTTCTCCTGCCCCGGTACTACAAAGCCTTCGGGTTGCTCCATATAGATCTCTTCATTTATATCACTGTTTAAGAAAGTTGTCTTAACATCCATTTGATGTATTTCTAAATTAAACAACGATGCTATAGCAATAAGCATGCAAATGGATCTTATTCTTGTCACAGGGGAATATGTGTCAAAATAGTCCAGACCTTCCTTTTGTCTGTAACCTTTTACTACAAGTCTTGCTTTATACTTGTCTATTGAACCATCTGCTTTCATTTTTCTCTTGAATATCCACTTATATCCAAGAGGTTTAGAACCCGGTGGAAGATCCACCAATTCCCAAGTATGATTTTGCATAATGGATTCAATTTCATTATTAATAGCCTCTTTCCACAAAGGTGCTTCAGGACCTGTCATTGCTACCTTAAAGCTTTGATGTTCATTTTCTAACAGGTATGTCAGAAAAACCTGGACCAAAGAATTTTGATGTTCTCGCTCTACTTCATCTTGGTTCATCATCAGTTAAATCCTGTTGGTTGAGACCATTACTAGTCTCTTGTGTTTGATTGTCATTAGTCTCTTAACTTTGTGTACAATCATAAGTTCTTTTTTGATAACTTAATTCCTGTCCTTTCTTGTAAGGAAAGATATGTTTAAAAAACACAGCATTCCTTGACTCTATAATAGTGTTCACATTTATATCAGGTATTTCTGATTTATAAGTCAAAACCCAATATGCACTACTATTCTGAGCATAACCAATAAACACACAATCTACTATTTTTGGTCAAATCTTAGTCTTTTTAGGAACAGGAACTTCAACTTTTGCTAAACACCCCCACACTTGTAAGTATTTGTAGGAAGGCGGTCGACCTTTCCACAATTCATAAGGAGTGCTGTTGGTTTTCTTGTGGGGTATTCTGTTAAGAACATAATTAGCAAACAATATTGCTTCCCCCCCACAAGTTTTGTGGTAAGCCTGAACTCAGTAACATGGCATTCATGATTTCTTTAAGGGTTCTATTCTTTCTTTCAGCAATACCATTTTGCTGTGGAGAATAAGGTGTTGTAGTTTGGTGAATAATGCCATGTTGTGCACAAAATTCATTTAATGGTGCATCATATTCACCACCCTTATCACTTCTAACTATTTTAATGGTTTTACCAAATTGTTTTTCAACTTCTGTTTTGTAGAGTTTAAACATTTCTAAGGTTTCATCTTTACTTCTAAGTAAATAAACATAACAATATCTTGTGCAATCATCGATAAATATTATGGAATTTTTTTTGCCTCCTCTAGTTTAAACAAATTTAAGATCACATACATCGGTATGAATTAATTCTAGAGGTTCGGTTTTCCTTTCAACCGATTTAAATGGAGCCTTAGTTAGTTTTACTTCTACACAAATTTCACATTTATGACTAGGATCAATTTTAAACTTTGGTATATAATCCAAACTAATTAATCTACGCAAAGCATCAAAATTCACATATCCTAATCTACCATGCCATAAATTCGACTCAAGAATATAAGTAAAAGATGTGTTATTCTTATTCAAAGAAACTTTTGGTACAACTGTCATTACATTTAATTTGAAGAGAACATCACTCATGTACTCCTTATCAACATACATACCACTCTTTGATAATACAAATTTATCAGACTCAAATACAAGCCTAAAACCATTTTTACTTAACAAAGAGTCAGAAACCAAATTCTTCCAGATGTCAGGTACATGCAGTACGTTGTTGAGGGTCAATTCTTTCCCTGATGTCATCTTCAAGATCACTTTCCCTTGTCCAGCCACAGTTGAAGTAGAAGAATTTCCTATGAAAAGTTGTTCACCATTTGTAGCCTCATTGTAGGTAGTGAACATCTTCTTGTCCGCACAAATATGACGAGTTGCCCCAGTGTTAACCTACCATTCATTGGGATTTCCAACCAAATTAGCCTCAGACACCACAGCAGAGAGGTTGATGTCATTCACCTCGTTAGAGATGTAATCTAGTTCAGTTACATTGGCCTGATTGGTAGTCTTCTTGCTTGTACTTCCGCGATCCTTCTTAGGGCGACGGCAGTCAGAAGCTCGATGTCCTGTCTTGCCACAGTTATAGCATTTTCCTTTGAACATCTTGTTGCCATTGTTGTCACCTTGTTTAGGACCATCTCCAGTAAACTTCCTCTTTTTGTTATGTGGTTTGTGAACTTGTTCAACCACATTAGCCTTAGACTCAATGGGATTTTTCCCATTTTTCTTTTCAGCCTTTCGGTTATCTTCCTCAATTCTCAATCTTACAATCAATTCATCCATGGTCATCTCCTTGTGTTTATGTTTTAGATAATTTTTGAAATCTTTCCAAGCCGGTGGTAACTTTTCCACTAGAGCAGCGACTTGGAAAGACTTGCTAAGAGACATACCTTTTGAATGAATATCATGCAAGTTTATTTGAAATTTTTAAACTTGAGAAATTACCGTTTGGGAGTCTAACATAACAAAGTCCAGAAATTTACCGACAATAAATTTCTTCGTGCCGGCATCCTCTATCTTGTATTTCTTCTCCAAAGAATCCCACAATTCTTTTGCTGACTTTAGAGCGCTGTAAACATTATACAACATGTTGTCAAGGCCATTGAGGATGTAGTTTCTGCACAGGAAATCTGAATATTTCCAAGCATCTACAGCGGTAACAACTTGCCGATCACTTTCACCCTCTTTAAGTGCTGGAGCCTCTTCATGGAGAAACCGGGCCAAATTTAGAGTTGTAAGATAGAACAACATCTTCTGCTGCCGTATCTTAAACTCAGTACCGTTAAATTTTTTCGATTTTTCTCCATGATTTATTGGTACTTGAACATGGTTCTGGATAGGGACTGGTGTTGGTGTAACAATTAGAGTACCACTTCCAGTTGCAGTAGCTATAATATCTGATTACAAAAATTAGAAAAAACAAACCACAAATTAATTTTCTAGTTACTAAAATCAGAAAATAAATTATAACACAAAATAATTTTATTTTCCTTATTACTAAAACTAGAAAAATAAAATACCACAATAATTTTTCTATAACACCAAATAATATTTTGCAATTGTTAATGACACCAATATATTACTACTAGTTGTCAAAGAAAATAGACAGTATATTACTACTATCTGTCAAAAAGTTTATAAACACTATTTGTATTTTTCAAACGGAATATCACTTTGTGAAAACACAGAAAATTAAATATAATAAAGATACAAAAAATAAGTCTGTCTTAAGATTGTTGGACAATTTTTACTGTATTTGAAAATTAAATTTTGTTGTGTACTTAACAACAAATAGAATACATAAGAAATAAAGGAACAGAGAGAATTTGTTTGATTACAAAAATCAAACCAGGAAAATAAAATAAATAATTTTAAAAATAGATTTTTATTTTGTTACAAAATAAAATCAAAATTTGATTTAAATAAATAAATAAAACATAAAATAAATAACCAACTTCCTTGATTAATTTTTTGAATAATATTTTGATCAAGTCCAGTGTTCGACACTATGTCCTTAAGACAGATTCGTCCTCTCCATGGTGCTTTCAGAAAATGAACGTCTATCTCCCAGGATGAAATGATCAACAGCAAACAATAGCAACACTACAAATTATTTGCCCAACGAACACACTAAGTGTTTACACTCTTTCTCATAGAAATTATATACAGCAAAATACAGAGAATTTTAGCAGAGGAGAAGTACAAAAATTGTTGTAAAAAACAAAATGAGGGACTGCCTATTTATATAGGTGAAGTGATGGCTTGGTGGCTGCTCAATTTGAATCCAACTAGTAGCAAATATGTTTTGAATAGATACAGCATCTGTTCGGTTTGAATTTGAATAGATAACGAAATTTATTTGAATCTCAAACTGTTAAAACAGTTTTGGGTTTGAATTTGGACAAATTCGGATCTGTCTGTACAAAAATCCTGAAGAGGTGCAACAATTTTGAATTCAAAAATTGAAATTTAAATTGGACAAATTTTATTTTACCAAAAAATAAAATTGAATTCAAATGTTTTTGGCCCAAAAAGATTAGTATTGGGTCGGACTGTCACGACCGAAACCCGGCCCTATGGGTTTAGCACCGTAACCGGCCAGTAATCCGAGATTACCGAAGGCCTGCTTAACAGTAATACAGTAAAACAGAGCACAGGGCCTGGCGAAAGCCAATACAGTAAATAAATAATGTCCAATGAGCTGTGACAGTCTGTATGCCAAAAAGATTTTTCATACATTCATATAGACCGTCAGTAACAAAACAGTATCTACAACATATACAATCATTCAGGTCGAGGACTCAATCCCTATCAATAGTACAGTACAATCTATACAGTATTACAAAACGGTATAGAGACAGACGGGGAACCAAAAACCCCTAAGCCATAACTCAATAGGCTTGGAACCTCGCAGTGAGACACAGTGGTTGGCTTGACAAAACTGGAGCTAATCCCGACGCCTCTAGCCACGTTCTGGTGCCTGTACACCTACATATATATATGAGCAGTGAGCTAAAGCCCAGTGAATAACATAATGCGTAAAGGAGTTAAGAATGAATGTCCTTACAGTAATGAAAACAGTTCATTGATTCAGTATATCAGTCATTCAGTGATATGTGGTACATCCATTAGCATAGCAGTACAGTAAACGGTAGGTCTTAAAAAACCGAACAATAAATAATGGCCATCATATCGGTAAACGGTAGTGGTTCCAACGCGGGAACCGACAGAGATCTCTGTAACAATAGCAGTAACGGTAACAGTAACAGTAACAGTAACAGTAGTTGCTAAGGATGCTACAATACAGTTCAGAATATAGGACATACATTCATTCAGTAAACAATATCAGTTCAGTAAACAGTTCAGTTCAGTATTTCAGAAGAAAATCATTTGAACATATTTTTACACAATTGTTACTCACAGAGATTGGGCTACAGTATACTAGAGCGCGTCTTCCCAGTCGCCAACCCTACACAGTTAACAGATCGAACACACTAAGCTATACAGTTGGGAAAGATAATAACTTAACCCCTAATTGCCTCGGTGTGTTCTACATCTATATCCTCATTAAGATACCTTAAACTAGGCCTAAAAATGCCTAGAATAGGATGAGGATGCAAAGATGTGCACAGAAAATAGTTTCAGAATTTTCAGAAAAACAGAGTCCCGCTCAAGCGCAGGTTTCCCCGCTCGAGCGGACATGCAACAAAGGTACACGCTCGAGCGTCAACTTCCCCGCTCGAGCGTACTGTAAAAGTACTGGATAGGTGAAATCTCCGCTCGACGGGCACTTGACGCCCGCTCGAGCGTAAGACACATGCCTCCGCTCGAGCGGACTGTAAAACAGTGCAAGATGCTGGGAGCTCGATTTTCCCGCTCGAGCGGCACTTCTCCCGCTCGAGCGGACAACCAAAATCTGGAAAATCCAGATTTGAGTCCCAAGCTCAAAATCAAGTTTAAATGCCTTCAAAACGATCCTCTTGGGCTAATTTCTGGAAAAACATTTGTAAACATATAGAATAACATGATTCAAAGCTCAATTTGAGAAATCAAAGCCCATGGGTGTTTAATTCAAACCCAATTCCAAACCATTTTTCAAGAACATCATATAAACATGACATGCATGAACTTTAAACAATTTAAGCTTCAATGCTAGCTCAAATGGGCTCAATTCTTTGAAAAACAAGATGAAATCATGGTCCTAAACATTAACATGAACATGCATGCACAATTCACCATGAAAACAACTTAGAATCCAACAATGCTAACATGCATGCATGAATTATGCTCTATTTCAACATGCTAGAGCTATACCATGGCTCAATTCTCAACTTTAACATAAACCATGCAAGAATCAAGCTCAAACACATCAATAAGGGTTGAATGATCTACCTTAGGTGTAGAATTAGAAGTGATGGGGCTCAATTATGCAAATACACTTCAATTTCCTTCAAGCTCCAAGCTAAATCAACAAGTTGAGTCCAAATCTCCCTCTTAAAGCTCTCCTCTCTCTCTCTCTCTACTTGGTGGAAACTCAAGGAAAAGCTAATCAAATGTTGTCTCTAAGTGTAATAAGGCTCAAAGGTTAATCATATAGTGGGCCACTAGAGTGGCAAGTTGGTAATTAAGTCTAATTATGCAATTAAACAATATTTAATCTAAGTTAATCATACCTAATCAGTTTTCAGATAATTATACTATAAAATCACTTAAATTATGCTGATTATAAAACACTAATCGGTTTCCGGTTCGGCCGCCGATAAGGCCTTCAATTCGCAGTTTAAACACAAAGACACGAACAGATAATCACATAAATCAAACAGATAGAAATGCAATACAATAGATATACGTAGTCAATTCAGTCTCAATTTCAGTTCCAGTTTTCAGTCAGTCAGTTCAGTACTTTATTCAGTTCAATTATCAGTCATAATCAGTCCATTTTAACAGTAATCTGTATTCATTTGGTAATCATCGATGAGGGTTATTATACGGACAAGCCCAACCCAACCTCACACCACACACCCGCGCCCAGCCTAGCTCGCTCGACCAGACGGACGGCGGTGTGTGTAGTGATTTTTGAGTCCAATGGATCTAGCCCATTTTGCCCATAACCTCCCTCTTTACAAAACTTGGGTACCCCTTGGGGCATACCCCAAGTTCCAATCCCCCATGCCTTATAAATCCATTCAAAACTTCCTACCAAATCAATGTGGGACAAACCATTTTGCAAACCTTTAAGAATTTTCTACCAAAACTCCATTTCCATAGAGTACACTTTGGCTTCAATTTCCCATTCACTCGATAATGGTTTTGAACAACCAAACATACCACGTGAATCACAACGCGGCATAGACCGCGTTGTCACTTTGACCTGCGAAAATCGACGAATGGGTCCCACCTAAATATTATACCAAAGTTAGGAAAAAATTCTGTTTTTCAAAATTTTTCCCAACCATTTCTAACAATATGTCTGTGTTCTTGTATGATTGCTAGTTTTACTTTCTCATTTTTGTTTGTTCAGTCATAACAGTTCCCCACAAAAAGATAGATGAACTTTGAAGTGGAACATCAAATACTCATTCCAAACTGAACAACCCAAACAGAGAAGGAAGTCAAGGCCAAAGAAACTCATTCACAGCTTCAAAATAAACAGTACTTGGAATATGTCAAATCAACCACCAGAACCATCAAAGAGATCATGATCAAGGTGAACTTCTTGGAGCATGATCATGCAAAATGCCTTCTATGTTATCACTAGTAGCATTTGCAGGACATCTTGAGCAATCTTAACTGTTTTTTTTTTTTTTTTTCTCTAGAAATTTGTTACTTGAGCTTTTCTTTGTTGATATATGAAATTCCTTTCTTTTTCTATATCACATTCTCACATCTACTTAGATGTACAAAAGAATACTTTCTTAGTCAAGTCAAGTGGAAGCATGATTAATACCCCCTATCTTTCATTAATCTATTGATATGGACTTGCAACTGCACTATGAATAGTGTTGTTGAATCGCAAAGACAAAGAATTCTAGAAGATATGATCGATGTGGGCTCAAAGGTGGCCCACTGAGCCATACTGGACGAGTCCTAACTCCTTTTCAACTGAGAGAAGCTGAAATAGTGCAAATTTCAAAACAATCTCAAGAAAGGTCTCTAAATGTTCCAAAAGAGGAGATGCATAGTTGATCACATTTGAAGTGTTGCATGAATAAGAATACAAGAAATTTTTTAAAGACTCGCCTAAATGGTTGACTCAGTCAAATTTTTATTTTGCTTGTTATTTGTTACTGCTATTTTTATTAATGTTTTTTTAAAAAAATGCTCTATATGTCCTATATTTTGATATCTTATTTGTATACATGGGTGCTCCAAAAATATTGGTCAAGGAATTAATTCAAAATTTTGATTAAAATTTATTATGCAATTTTTTTTTTTAAAAAAAAAATATCACACTTGTCAATATCAACAAATAAGCAAAATAGATTAGGAGTGTCCATAAGTTGATTTGATTCGAGTTGTACTAAATTTAAAATCAATAATCATGATCAATTTTAAAATTTTAAAATCATTCACGAGAACGAACCCAACCCAACTCAATATGGCTCGAGTTGGTGTGACATTCCACTATAAATAAAAAATAAACAAGTCTTTAAAGACCAAGAACTATGGAATTGAGATACATTATTGTTTAGTGAAATCCAACTCAAGCTTAAATGCAAGCAATACAAATTAAATTCAATTAGATTTCTTTTAGGTAAAAAATTAAATACAATTAAACCTATTTTAATAAACAAAATAGATGAAAACAAATCAATATACATAGAATTATACAAAATATTGGTTCAGTTCTCAAGTTGGTTTGATTTGAGCAACACCTAAACCAAGATCAATCTAATCTTATCGAGTTGATGATTTCAAGATCCAAAACCAAACCAATACAGAAATCAAACAAAACCGATACACTTAGAAACTAAACCAAACCAACACAAAGAAGTCATATTGGTTCAATTTTTTGATTTACTGGGGTATGTTGCACCCCTAAGATAGAAAGGTCTAAGTGCTTTATTTAATTTAACAACTAAACGAAAAACGTATCTCAATTCCATACCCTGAGAAATCATGAATAACCTAAGTAAATATGAATGAAGTCCTTAAAAAGAAAGAAAATTCATAGGCAATAGACAGAATGGTAGGAGTCAAAAAAAAAAAACAGTTGCTAAAATAAGGGTTGTGCAACCTCCCAGCAAAAAATAGAAATAACAAAAAATAATAAGAGGTGCAACTGTTGATGGAGAGAAGAGTGATTGAATTGGAAAAATGAAATCCTAGACCACTTTGGGTTGGGTTGTGAAATTCAATTTCCAAGCCCAACCTATTTATCAAATGGATCAAAATGTTGGCCCAATCTAGCTTTAAGAGCCAAATTATTTTTTTGCAAATCCTGAAAAATAGGACTAAGTTAGACGGGCTAGATGGACCAACGAACAAATGCCCAAATCCCCCTCTCTTGGGGGATGCTCTCGGCTTTGAGGAACATGTACTAGGGTATATGTGCGACTCGTTGGAAGGAGCCAAATGATGGAGACTTTACTCTATGTCTTGACCCATCCATAGTCTACTAATCTTAACGTCTTTCATCCCCTAGTCTACCCCGTGCAGGTCAATCAGTTTGATCTGATGAGTCAGTCATAGTCGAGTTATGGGTTAGGATTGTGATCATGTTCGGCCTTTTCATCCTTGGGCTTGTTACATTTTTTTTTTGGTAGATCATCCCCCTCTCCCAAAAAAAAAAAAAAAAAAAAAAAAAAAAAAAAAAAAAAAAAAAAAAAACCTTTACATAGACAGTCCATTCCCCAAGCAAAATTAGCCGTATTACATAAACATTAACCCATTTTCAAATTCCATAGATAGATAGAAATGAACTGAAAAAATAAAATTTGTTCATAAAAGTAGAGGTTCACTTGACCAATAATGCTGGTGATTATAAACTCAAAGCACAAAAAAACAAGCCATTGGCCAAGCAAAATTAGTCATACTAACCCATTTCAAATTCCATAGATAGAGATAGGAATGAACTAAAGAAATAAAAATTGTTCTCAAAAGTAGAGGTTCACTTAACACTGTAATTGTGGTGTTTCTAAACACAAAACACAAAAAAGCAGACTTAGGGAGGGAAAGAGAGACAAAGGATGTCATACACATCTGGAGTTGAAATTCATAGCTGTGCATCCAAAGGCATCATGGCAGTGTATCCCTTCTCGACTGAAGAAATCCAACCAACTCGTTGCTAACAACTTTCCTGGTGTCCAAATCTACCTCACTAAAAGTCAAATAGTTTTTGTTATTAAAAAACAAGAAAAATCTTGAATTAAAATTGTAATCAACTAAAAAAAATTAATTAGCTTACATAAATGATTTTTCTTGTGCTTTGACTGTAGTTGCAGCAATGTAAAAAAACTTTGGAACAAAGTCCGGTATTGCAGAGAATAGACATTCCATAGCGTATTTGACTCGGCGAGCACCACACAACTAGAGATTCAAATATCAATAGACAATTAACACGACCAAAATAATTAGAGCATAAAAAATAATTTAATTAACCACACTCACCATCCTATAGTCAGCAAAATGAATAAGAAAATTCCTATGAAATTTGACAAGATCGTACGTTTGCATATACACATGGCTATTAAGGTCGAAACAATGATATAGATCAACAAATTCGGCATAGTTTAATCGATCCATCCATCCTGTCATTTCAACCGGATCTTTGTCAAACTTCACGATTTGTTCATAATGCCGTATGTCGGTTTTAAAATAATCCCACAACTTGAAAATTAATTTAATCATGTCCACAGTATCGAAAAACACAGCATTTCCATATATGAAATATGCCCCGTCACTTTATCAATAAGAAATTTAATAAACTAACATAAAAATAAAAATAAAAATAAATCACATAAAATAAGAAAAAGAAGAAAAGAGAGAGAGAAAACACACATCAAATCCTTGCTAGTCAATTTCGTTGCACCATCATAGAGTTTGTAGAATAAATCGAGAGTAGGTGGACACGGTCCATTATATCCTCCGAGCTTTTCAACCATTTAAACCATGGTCTTGAAATCCCAATATCCTTCTTCAGTCCATTTTCGAAGTCCATGGAAGTTGGGCTCGGAAGCATCAATTTAACCATTCCTTCTTTCGAGACTCTGACTCCTTTCTCAAGATCTCCATGAAATTCATTGCGAAACAGCATCACCTTCAAACCATTACACCTATTTGTCTGAAGACAACCAAGCCAAGTTAGAGCAAATTAATATTGATGAAAATAAATCTACATATTATCGAAATAATAATCGATAAAATATTAAGAAAAAAAAAAAAACAAAACAACACCCACCTGAACACTTTCTGATACTCAGGCTAAAGATCAGCTACTATAGTATTGACCCAAATCCACTATTTCTTGCTTGACTTATTAAAGCCATTTTCTAAAACTCATGGGAACTCTCTCTGTAACGGATACAATGGTGTCACCACGTTTGATTCTGTTCACGAAAAACGGCTTAACAAATAGAACAACCATAGATCAGACCCATATTTGACGATAATGATGGATGTCGCCTTCAAGTTCTAAGGTAAATAGTTGTTGGCCTCAATGCTATGTGCGAGATTTTTTGCACGTTAGTTATTTCTAAGACATATAATACGACAATTTGTCATATATTATTAAAATGTTAGAGTTTGTTATTGATTGTAAGTCTATCAAATAGATTATAAATAATTTTTTTTTAAAAAAGAATTGTATCATTTATTCATTTTACATATGTAGCTTTTAAAAATCAATAATTATATTTTCCATAATTTTCATTTTCAATTCTATTTGGTAACTATTTAATTTATCAATTAGTGTGTTTCTTAGGTGTAGAGTATACAAATGACATAAAATTAGTGTGTTGTCGAGCGAAAAAAAAAAAAATGATCTAAGAAAGTTTAGGAATCTCAAACATTAATATAAATTTTTTAATTTTAATAGTTAAGAAATACATGTGATATAAAATTATTGACAGATTTAACTGTATCTTTAATTTTAAATTTTAAGAAAAAAATATTTATATATAGAAATAAATTTAACCATATCTAAGCCACATCTAATTTAATATTTAAAAATCCTTCAAATGAAATTCTAAATTTAATTTTCATATAATTTAAAATTATAAAAATAAATATTTCAAAAATATTATTCATTTTTTTTTAAATATTTGAAACAAAAAAATAAATATAATTTAAGACTATTGACTTATCTAACCATATCTAATTTCCAAATTCAAATTCAAAAAAAAAATGTACAGAAAATGTCAAAAAATAATTTTAGCTATACGGTAATTTTTTTTAGCTACGTCTAAGCTATATTTAATTTTAATTTTAAGAATAAAGTTCAAAGAAAATTTGAATCAAAATAATTTTAAATTATAAGAAAAAATATTTATATATAGAAAGTCAAATAAATAAATTTAACCATATCTAAGCCACATCTAATTTGATATTTGAAAATCCATAAAATGAAATTCTAAATTTAATTTTAGTATTATATAATTTAAAATTATAAAAATATATATTTCCAAAGTATTATTCATTTTTTTAAATATTTGAAACAAAAAAATAAACATAATTTAAGACTATTGACTTATCTAACCATATCTAACTTTCAAATTTAAAAAAAAAAAAAAAAAAAAAGTAGATAAAATGTCAAAAAATAATTTTAGCTATATCTTTTTAGTTAGATGGTAATTTTGTTTAGCTATGTCTAAGCTATATTTAATTTTAAATTTAAAAATAAAATTTGAATAAAATATAATTTAAAATTATTTTTTAGCTGTAAATCATAATTTATCAAATGGTAAAAAATTTCAAGTACACATGTCAGAATCTTATTGAAAAAATAAAAAAAAGTTTAAAATTTTTATGTACGAACTTCAAATTATTAATTACAAATATTTTTAAAAATTTCACTTGAATAAGTTCCATGGTAAATAGGCAAATCCATAAAATCTACCAAACAAATTATTCAAAAAAAAAAAAAAAATTGCGTTACATCTATTGTGATTGCGGCTCACATCTCACTAATTTGAAACCCATATTATACACTCACTTTCGCGATAAATTTTTATGATTCATTGTATTTATATAATAGATTTTAGTCAATTTAAATTGATTATTATAAAATATTTTTACTAATTGACCAATCAATTTTTTTTGGTCAGGTCTAAGGTTAGAGTTACAACATGACCCATGATATGGCTTGACCAACTTTAGATAATCTAATTTATCTATATCTATATTAAGTAAAAGGGTATTTTCAATCATAGATTGCTCTTTGGCTTATCCAATCTAAAAAAATAAAATAAAATAAAAAAATCATAGGTTGCTCAAGCCCTTAGCTAATTAAAAAATATGTTACTCAATTCTTAAAAAATTTTGAGTTAGGCTCAAGTTGTTCTGGTTGAACTCGCCAAAGTTTGCTACTCTAGCAAAGGAAGAGGAAGTTACGTTGTTGAGTTAGTGACAACTTAAAAATTGACAGATAAAATGCATGCCATTATGGTAAAATGGTGAGCCATGTTTGGAAAGAGTGACTTTTTTTTTATCAAAAAGTCATTGCAAGTTGTCAATTGATTATCTCCATTTTTTTTTTACATGATTTCGTAATAAGTTAAAAAATTATTAAAAAAGTCAATTTTCAAACAAATCCAATTGTGAGTTTCAATCTTTTTCATTTTCGTATTTTACATTCAAAAGTCTAACTATTTATTATTTATATAAAACTTTTGTTATTAATTTTTTTGATATCACCGCTAGTATATACATAGGGAGCTTTTTTGATAAATCCTATTTCTAAGAGTTTTATTAATTCCATCCAACCCATATTATTTTTTACTATTCCATTAGGTCCTATTTGAGGTAAGAAGACCAAAACACCCTCAATCTCTCCTGCCCCGTTAATGTTGATTGTCATTATGTTTTGGTAGTTCACATGACCATTCTTATTCCTCATATCTTCACTTCAAAAAAATGCATTAACTACACACCACTATTTAATGTTGATATATATTACACAAAAAATTAAACATGGTTCTTCATTGATTGTCATTATGTTTTGATAGTTTCCATACATCCAAATATTGACTGTTTGTGACGACATGAATGTTCACATCAGATGACGTAAATGTGAATGTTCACATCAAATGACGTGCGATAATGGTGATGTTAAGGTTCACATTAGCATTACATCAAATTACACAACCACCAGCCTCAACTTTCATTTGAATATAAACATGATTGTACGTGATGATGTGAATGTTCACATCAGATGATGTGAATATAAATGTTCACATCAGATGGCGTTGTGATAAAGGTGATGTTAAGGTTCACATCAGATAAGAGAGAATGTTCACATTATTTTTAATGTATTGTCAATTAAAAATATATTCAAATCAGATGAAAGAGAATGTTCACATTATTTTTAATGTGTTGTCAATTAAAAATATATTCACATTATATAATAATATAAAATAATAACATCAATGTTATTTAAATTGTGTATGAAATTTTCTATACCTTGATCCTTTTACTTCTCTCTCCTCTCCCAACATTAAATATCAACATTAAATATAAGGATATAAGAGTCTAAGAAAATAGTGTAAATCAAGAACAAAGACTTTATAGCGATCCCGGGTTTACCCTTGTTGTACAGTGATCCGGACATGTGTCCGTGGATGATAGTAGTTGATTATTACTTTGTGTACATCCTTCCTTTCTTTGTATTTGAATTATAGGATGTATTGGGTAGGTTTGTTATAGGTTGGTTGAGTTTAGAAATCAAAACTAGTTGCCCAGATTTTGACCTGTCCACTCGAGCGGGGAGTTTGATGCTTGAGTGGAGACCCTTTTGTTGCTTGTCCGCTCGAGCGGGGGTTTTGGCGCTCGAGCGGGAAAAACACCCATCCAATATCTCCACTGTAGTGTTGTGATGCTCGAGCGGGAGTTTGTGTGTGATGCTCGAGCGGGGGAGTTAGACGCTCGAGCGGGAGACCTGTCTGCGAAAGTGCTGGGAGTGTGCATCCAGCGCTCGAGCGGGGGATTGTCCGCTCGAGCAGGAGTCTGTGAGTGACGCTCGAGCGGGGGTTTGGCCGCTCGAGCGGGGCGACTGGGTTTAAGTTCTGAGTTTTAGCTTTTTGAATCACTTTTTCACTTTTCCTTCTCTCTCTTACTTTTCCAAAAACCCCATTGTTGAGCTTCTCACTCTAGAGCTCTACCTTCTCTCTAGGTATTGATCTAGTAGAAGTGATTTGCTCACCTTTGGCCTTTACAAAAAAGTTGTTGATCGTCGAGGGCTATCTTTTGATCCTAGAAATTCGTGGTTTGGAGCATTTTCGTTTTCTTCACCTTCTTGGTTGGGCGTCAAACTTTGAGGTAGGGATAACCTACTCCTTTCTATGGATTTTGTCTTTAAATTTTAGTATTTTGAGATGTTGGGGTTGGTTTGGTAATTTTGCGAAAGTTTGGAGCTTTTGTGTAATTTTACAAAAGTTGGGGTTTAGTTTATAATAAACCTAGATGCATGTTTGGCATAGAGAAATGGAATGAATGTTGGAACATTGATGAAAATGGAAGCTAAGGGTTGTAATGTTAATTATGGAAAATGCCCTAATTACATTGGCTAATTAATTTGTATAATTAATTGTGAGAAATGAGGAATTGAAGTGGTAATGTTGAGATTGGGAGTATGTGGGTTTAAAGGGTGTAGTTGAATTACTTATCACTCACCGAATTGAAATGTTAATATATTATCCATTTTGTGCATTTATTTTCTGTATAGAAATAACTGCTTTGGGCTATCGATGGAGGATAGTCTTGATTGTTGTAGACAAGGCATGATGATTAGGCAAACTGAAACTAATCACTAGAATGTGTCATTGAGAATGACGGTTGAAAGGATACATTAAATTTATGTATTGATTGATAATGTGTATAATGATTGTTTATATGCATTGTGTTGTGTTTGAGGAGATAGGGGATGTACTTCACGGTTTAGGGGATGATAGGGGATGGACCTCTAAACTGGATGTTGTTGGGAGAAGATAGGGGATGGACTCCATAGATAGAGCTCATATGCTTATCTAGTATTGTGTTGACACAGCTCATATGCTTGTCTTTGGAAGTGTGATAGTGCTCTTATGCATATCTATGGAAGTGATGATATAGCTTGTATGCTTATCTGTTGGTGTGTGATATAGCTAATATGCGCATCTATTGTGAAAGTGGGAAAATGTTTAATATGAGTTACTGTCTCATATGAGTTGTTTGGCCAGGTTCTGAGCCATAGTTGTAAATTGGGAATTGAAAAGGAAATGGAAAATGAACTGTAACATGGACTTGTATGTCATGAAACTGTAGAGTGTTGTAAGTGGAAGTACCTGTGTTAGCCATCTATCAACTGCTAATCTTTTAGTCATTGTTCATATTTGGTTTAGTGTATTTCTACTGGGCTGTGGCTCACCGTATATGGGAATATCATTTTCAGGTACAGGTAGCATGCCACCTCCAAGGACGTAGCTTGGGAGGTTAGAGGCGGGCAGACTTTTTGTTGTTTAGTTTCTTGATGTATTACATGTATATTCAAGCCAAGGGCTTAATGTGTAAATGAGTTAGCACTCTTTTGTTGTAACCAAGTGTTAACTTGGAAAGCTGTAAGCCCTTAGGGCATTTTGCTTTTGTTGTTAACATGTAATACTCTTGTATCGAAATACTCTGATGAAATAGAAGAATGTGAATCTTTTGTATCAATGCATGTATTTATTGTTGGATTTAATATTGTTATTTTGAGGGCGTTACAGACTTTATGGAATAAAATTATAAATACATGGGACTAAGTGGGTTAAAAAATTCCTTCACAGACTTCTTGAATTAAAACACTTCTAAATGAGATTTATCAATAAAAATCCCATATACGTATATATATAAACTAGCACGTGACCCGTGCTATGCATGGGATAAAATAGTATTTAAAAAATGATTATGTTTCTCATTTTGTCCTTAAAAATTAAAATTATGAAAAAGTAAGAGTTTAACAAAAAAAAAATAATTTAATAACTTTCCTGATTTTACAAAGTTCATAAAATTCATTACTTTTTCTGGATCCAACTAACAAATTTTGTTCCCTAATAGGTATTTTGAATTTTTTTTAATTTAAAACTCAAAATCAATATATAGATGCTTTAAATTTTTTTTAAAAAAAGATTTTAATAGCCAATAGATTTGATATGATTGTGATTATGTAATGTTTTACAAATGACTATCTATTTATTTTTTTAAAACTCAAAATCAACAAATTTAGCAATGAAATTGAACAAGATTTAAAAAATATTAAGCAATGTATCTTATTTTTTAATTCAAATTAACAAATTTAGCCAATAGATATTTTAAATGTTGTTAATATAATTGGATAAATTTGTAACTAAGGAGGAGGTTCATAAATATTCTTTTTAATTTTTTAAAATCTAAAATAAAAATAAATTTAGCTTTTGAATTTATTGAATTTAATCAATAGTTTTGATATAGTTGTACCTGGGTAGGATTTTAAAGAAGGTTAGGCAATAACTGTTATTTAAAATATTTTAAATCTAAAGATTAACAATGTTATTTGTCCATATGTGTTTTTAAAATTGTCTTAAAAATAAAATTTGTAACCTCACATTGTAGATTCATTTTTTATTTTTTATTCAGTTTTGTTTTGCAAAAAATTGGTTGCAATCTTCTTGTAGTTTTTTATTTTATTTTTAAGGTGTAGATGTTATGAACCATTTTAATTAGTGTAAAAAGTTAAAATTTATATATTTTTGTAAGGTACATACTGTATTCACTTTACAATTTTTTATTGTTAAATTGAACTAAAATTGGACTATACAATTTTTTGGAATAAATAATTGAGCGTGCATGTCTTAAATGTATGGCTCAACCTGCAAGATAAAATTAAAAATTGTATACTTCAATTTTTTTTTAAAATAGCAAAGTGACATTATGCGCATGGTTAAAAATAAATTTGTGTAGTTCAAAATTTTTATAATAAAGAGTCAACCATATATCATAGGTTTCATGTTATAAAAAAGAGGTTTACATATTAAAATTGTAAAGTTATAAAAATGTGTATTTTCCTTTTTCTTTAAAAAAAATTACCTGCGCATAGAATTAGATAATTTTTGGTTCGCTCAATGATCATTCTATTATATTCACTTAAAAAAATAAATAATGTGATAATTCAGTTTATATTTTTCTTTTCACTTTTCATTATAGTGAAACAAATGTAATATAAATATAAATTAAATCAAGTCACAATGTAAATAATTTATATGTGTATGCATGGTAGGTTTATACAGTATTTACACAATTAGTCAAATTCATAACACAAGTAATCAACTTCATACCACAAACTATTCACCCAATTGATCAAAAAAATAAAAATAAAATTCACTTTTCATTACAATCAAACAAAATCAAAGCCATATCACAATATAAATAATTTATGTTTATGCATGGAAGTTTTACAAACTATTTACGCAGTTTGTCAAATCCATAACATATCAATGACAATGAATAAAATTTATACCACAAACTATTCATGCAGTTGACATAAATATATATATATATATATAATATCACATTATAAAAAGGGATTTGTGAATCTCTATAGATAATCAAAACCATATACACATGCAAAAAAATTTATGAGTGTAAGAGAAGCTATTTGGGCACACTAAATTATTTAGGCCTAATAGTCCAAGGTTGGTGGGCCTGGATTTATCGCCATAAAATGGACTGAATTGCTCTAAGCTGCGAAAGGGTTCAGATCCACGAACTTAGAAACTTACTCGGGCCCGGACTCGAAAGGGGTTTGAGCAAGCCTAGAGAGGCACTCGGACTTGAAAAGGTTCGGATCCACGAACCTAGAGATCCGAAGCACTTGGCTTCGAACGGATTCAGACGCAATCTAGAAGTCGCTCCGTTAATGAACCCCAGAACACTTGCGGGCTCGGAGCTTTCCGAAATCTACGCACCAGAACCATGAGCGTAATGGAGTCCAAACAAAGGACCCGATTCCAAAGACGGTGAGTGGAGATAAATTTACTCTTCGGTTAAACTAGCCTATACCCGGGTCGAGATGGCACGACTCCGGGGGGTCCATGAGACTCAGCAATATTTTGCGGCAGGATGTCCTCTGGGACTACCCCTGCCCATTTGGGATGATTGGAGATCATTGGTTAGGTGTGGCTAAGAAGAAAGGTTCGCCGAGAGGTTGATCTCCTCTTCGAGGTTTTCCTCATCCTCGGAGAAGTCACCTCCTCGGACAGGGTGATTAGAGAGAATATTTCCCATGTGCCTTGCACATGGGCTCCATCCTACATCATAAGGTGCCTATAAATAGCACCCATCCACAGCTTTACAAGGGATGGATTTTGGAGAGTTAACTCTTGGGAAAGAACTAATTTCCCATCTCCATTATCAACCTTAAGAGTGAAAGTGGGAGATCCATGGGAGAGCCTTGCCATTATTCTCTCTCTAGCCATTTTGCCTTCTTCTTCACCCAATCTCTTATCTCCATCATCTCCTTTACTCTTGTGTTCTTGAGTTGAGACTATTGAAGAATCTAAGCCTCTCACATTTCTTCTAGAGAATTCTAAGTTGTTCTTTAAGGATCTTCGAAGATCTTCAAATTTCTAACTCCTTTCTTGAACTCTTTCATACAATGAGAAATTTGTGTATTGTGTCAGAATGATGAGATAAATGATTAACCTATTAAGAGTATGAGATAGTCTATTTGCAAGAGAAGTATACTTTTATTTATGATTGACTTGAGAATGTGAAAAGAGAAGCCATAAATTAATTAAAGGGACACAAAATCAACAAAGCATAAAACTCGTGGGTAGGTTGGCTCACCACATTCCAATTTTAATTCATTTTTCTTTTCTTTTTTTTTAATTTAGGAAATGAAGAATTTTTGGTAATGATTTAGAAGATGAGGCCAATAAATTTTTAATTTGTTTTCTTTATTTAAATTGCGAAGTCAAGAAAATCGTATATGTGTTTTCACTACAAGAAAAATCACCTTTGGCGACTAAATTTTTAGTCGCCAAAAGTTCATTTTTAGTCACCAAAAGTCGACTTTTTAGTTTCTCCAACTAAAATTTTTAGTCGCCGCTTTTGTCGCGAATACATGGTCGCCGGAGGTATTGGCAACTAAAACTTTATTAGTCTGCAAAAAATAGGTCATTAGCGACCAAAGTTTTAGTTGCCAATAGTGATTTACACTTTTGAAAATCATACATTTAGCGACTAATCCTTCAGTCGTCAATACTCACTGAATCGCCGACTAAACCGTTTAGTCGCCAAAATAAAGACTTTTGGCGACTAATAATTTTAGTCGCCAAAGGTGCTTCCGTGAAAAGAAAAAAAATACCAACTTTTTTTGCTTTTTATAATATTCGAACCACCAACCTGTCCCACATTCTAAACCTTTAGCAACACACTCCCTCCACCATGCCACTACAACACCATATGAATATATATGCAATATATATTATTTATATAGTATATTGACCCGTATTAATATAAAACTATATATATAAATATAATTATTTTTATTCAATATAATTTATGTAAAAAATAAATTATTTACTAAAAAAAAATTGAGGCCACTTTTGGCGACTAAATCCATTATTTAGTTGCCAATTTTATAATTTTGGGCTCCTAATTATTTTTTAGTCGCTAAAAAAATAAGTTCCGCCTAAAAATAAATAATTTTGGCGACTAAACCTGTTTTTAGTCGCCAAAAACGTCCCCTTTTTGCTACTAAACTGAATTTTAGTCGCCAATTGCCTGTTTTTAGCTACTAAATTTTTTTTAGTAGCCAAAAAGCTTCACTTTCAGCGACCAAACTGTTTTTAGTTGCCAAAACACGTATAATCGGCGACCAAACTGTTTTTTAGTCGCCAAAACCTATACTTTTGGCTACTAAATTATTTTAGTCGCCAAAAACCGTCACTTTTGGCTACTAAAAACCCTTTAGTCGGTAAAACCTATATAATCAGTGACTAAATTGATTTTTAGTCGCCAATAACTATACATTTGTCTACTAAATTGTTTTAGTTGCCAAAAGGCTTCACTTTTGGCTACTAATTCCATTTTAGTCGCCGAAAATGGCACTTTCAGCGACGAAAATAATTTTTTTAGTCGCCATTTCCGCATTTTCTTGTAGTGTTTCCTTACAAATAATTGTTCTTTCTTATTTGATTTTAGGGAAGGAAGAATTTAGGTAATAATTTTAGGTGATGGGCCAATAAATTTGTAATTCATTATTTAAATTTAGAAAATGAGCTAAATCATATATGTACTTGAGTGTGTGATTTATTAATTTAATTTTTAAATTAAAAAATCAAGAAATTTAGATTGAGCATCTAGAGCTCTCACATCTATTCTCACTAAAATTCTCATTTAGCTTATATAATATACAGATTCTACTATATACATTTCCTACCATATACACTCTAAGTTATGTCATTTTCTTTTCTTACCTATGATCAATTTTTTTCTTTAGTTATGACTCGAAATATTTAATTATGTTTCATGGGTTGTTTGATTAGGAATTTTTTTTAAATATTTTTTAGTTATGACTTAGAAAATATAAAATTATATAATTTTATTTAATTATAAATTGCATACAATTCACACCCTTTAAAGGGTATGTACCATAGTCTTTCTCATATATACATATAATTGACTTTTTTCGTGTTGATTTTTTAACTTTTTTCATTATTTTAAACCGTTCATAAACTTGCCTAAAATAAGAAAGGGTAATTCTATTCTAACTCATTACACTCATTTTTTAATTACACTCATTCTAAAAATTCAAAATTCTCATTATACTCTTCATAATAACAAAAATATCTTCATCCCTACTACTTTCATTTCTCTTTACACCCTTTTAGTTTTTCAAACACTAATTCTCTACCAAATCCACCACCACTGCCGCCATCCCCAACCATCCACATCTCTGACACCCATTCTAGTGCCTCTCTTCCGGTGACCACTTTCCCACCACCATGACCCCCTTTCCACCTCTCATTCTTTTTCTTGTTCCAAATCTGGGTTTTCTCTCTTCCTCTTATTCTTTTGGGTTTTTTTTTTGTGTATATGTGTGTGTTCCTCTAGCAGGTGGTAGAAGAGAACAGAGGGGTTAGGTCGTTGCCCAGGTCGTTTGGCTACCACCTTCGCGGTTGCCTCACCATCGCAACCTCCACCCCCTGACTTGTACCTCATCTGGGTTATTTTAGCCATTACATGAACCATGTTTCTAGAACCAACTTCCCATAAATTGTCAAAGGCACAATCGCTTGAGGTGTACAACTTGAATCCCTTACAAATCATAAATTCAACTATGGATTTGACCTTATGAAGTTTATGCCCCTATCAAACAATCGGGAGTCTTCATTTTTCAATTTAATCTTTCTTTATCATCGATAAAATGAATTTTATAACCCAAACAAAAAAACAAGAGGAAATCCTAGCCAACAAAAAAACACATGGTAGGTCAATCAAAAACATATATTGTAGTCCACATATGTACTCCATCTTACTAAGTTTTATCCATAAGAAATCAATCATTAGTGACTTTTCATCTAGGAAGCGCAGATACGGATACGGGATACGCGTACGATACGATATGGATACGGTGATACGGCAAAATTTGAAAAACTAGGATACGAGTATGGCTGGGATACGTTCATAAAAAATATTATTTTTTATTATTTTTAGTAATGTAGTATGTATACAAATAAAACCCAAAGCAAAAGACAACTTGATAAAAAATAAAGATTCATATAAAGCTAAGAGTCTTCAAGGTCAATAGCTTCAACTTGTTCTTTTTCATCAGTAAATATCACAACTTCCATACCTAGTTCATCAAGAGAAAGACTTACAATTTCAAGTAAGCCTGCACCCTCCAATAAATCACAAGCATCTCCACCAACATCCTATAACTTGGTTTCTCCTTCAATGTATTGTCGACTTCTCCTTAATAGGAGACGAAGATTGTTGTGCACAAAAACCAAATCTTCAGCACGTTGTGGTTTTATTTTGTTTCTTTTCATGGAGTGAATAAAGGAGTAGGTGCTGCAATTCCTTTCACAGCATGATGAGGAACATGGTTGGCCAAACAATTTTAATGCTACAGATTGAAGTATAGGAGCAAGAGACCCATGCGTAAACCACCAAATAAGTGGATCCAATACTCCTCTATTAATCTTTGAGTCAAAATCTCCAAACATATCCAAACCTCCTAAAAACTTGGCATATTCCACATTTACAATGCTTCTCTCCTCTAAATTTGGAAAGTATTTCTTGAAGCACTTGTTTCTCATACTTGAAATTTCTTCATCCCTATGAGGAGGGACACGATTGGGATTTTCATTAAGCCACGTTGAACTATAATACCTTGATTACAACATTAGAAAGTTTCAAAATTAAATTATGTTATTCATATTAAAAGACAAATGTGAACAAAGAAATCTAATTAGTAAGAGTATGAATTGAGTTATTACCTCGGATTCAAAGAAAGTGCAAGGCAATGAAAAGAAGTGTTACTTTTGGCCCACCTTTCAACTAGTATATTGTGCACAACGGAATAAAATATTGATTCCTAATCATCTTGCTTCCCTTTATGCCTAAAGATGCTTGCCTTCACCTTTTCAATCAAGGTGTCCCACATTCATAGACTAAGTGAAGGCATGGTTTGTTAATGTCACAAAACCTAAGCATCTCATAGATAGGCAATCTAAAAGACAAAATGTAATCCCACCACACATCATTCAATAATTTTTCCTTCACAGATGTTGCTTTCCCAACATCGTCTTTTTTGTAAGAAACCCACTAGTCACTAATAACCATTGATTAGAGGCCACGCTTTATAAGTTTAAGACTTTTGAGCATGACAATGGTATATGCAAAACGTGTGTCCGCAATAGCAAGCAACTTTAAGGGTACAAATTTATTAAAAATAGCTAGACGCATGGAATGGTTCATGATGAAGTTTTTGATAAACATCATATCATCAACACAAAATGTGATCCAGTGACATTCATCATAAGCAAAAGAAGTAGCCCCTGTTTCCTTTGGAGCACAAATATTCTTAAGAGCAAGATTTTGTGTGTAAACTACACATGGTGTCTAAAAGATATTCGGGTACTTATACTTTCAATGAGTAAACTAGTTACATTACACATGGGAGTGTAGCTCGGCTTTTTCGCGCCCCCTTTCGGAAACTCGAAAATAAGCCCTACAGTTTGGATTCTCATAGTTCTGAATCTAATCTCACAAGTGCAATGTGAAATTGATAAACACCAAAGAGTCCAAATCCGGCAAATCTTTTTGAAAAACCAATTTTGAATCAAAAATGCCAAAATTGGACTGCTTTGCCAGATACAGAGTCGCCACCTAAATATTTTATTTTGAAAAAATTTAGGAAATCCATGACTCGTGCCAAAGACCACGTGTCCGTCATCACCAAAGTTGCCTCGGCTCGGGAACTTAGGTACGCAAGGGGAAGGTCATGAATTGAGCACCCCTTGTAGACGTCCCCGAACGTCCCGGGAGGGAATCTCGTTTTGTTCATTTGGGCTCACTACAGTTTGGACTCAAAGTGTCACGGTTCTGAATCTAGTCCCGCAAAGTGCAATGCGAGACCGATAAATCACCAAAGAGTCCAAATCCAGCAAATCGTTTTGGAAAACAGATTTTTAGAAAGAAGTGCCAAACATGGACTGCTTTGCCAGATACAGAGTCGCCACCTAAATATTTTATTTTTGGAGAAATTTAGGAAACCCTGACTAGTTGCCTAAGGCCACGTGTCCGTCATCACCAAAGTTGCCTCAGCTCAGGAACTTGGGTACGATTGGGGAAGGCCACTTCGTGAGCACCCCCGCTCGCTCGATCAAAGATCGGCCACTACTAAGCATGATATCTTGTTTTTAAAAACACATGTGCTCTTATTCCGATTATTAACCTAGAATTACTATGTGATGCGCACAACATACAAGTATAGACTAGGGTGCCTAAGTTGGAACAAAGCATCGCATATCCGTTTATTTTGAAAATGGATTGAAGTTTGCTACTCGCAAGTAGGCTAAAACACGAGTTTCGACGAATTATTCCAATTCAAGCAACCCAACCTTCACCTACAGGCATTCAGGCAGTTATATCACATAAGCATATAGCCTCATGGTAAGAATGCTATCATGGCAATCACTCGCACGCATGCAAGGATGCTAAACCATAAGCACTTACTGAGTACTCCGAGCCAAAGGAAGAAGCTAATTAGAAAACATGCATGAATCCTAACTATGTTGAGATGCCTAATGCAACACATGCAAGAATGCAACTAAGGTAGGCTTGGTTATTCTAAGATGGCATGTGAGATGCAACAATCGATACATGTATTCAACTTGGAATTAAAATACAATGCAGTTAGCATGATGCGCCGAGCCCAATGCATGCAGTACAGATGAATGAATGCAAACATGCGAACATATAGATGCTAATTGAAACATGCCCTAGAACTAACCATCATAAGCTGGTAAATAAAAGGGAGAAAGACGTGGGGTTGGAAGACACGCATCACACATATGCACACTTATTACAACATTGCCCTTTTCAGAGGGTCCGAAAGAATAATACAAGCCGAATAATTAACCAACTATCCTAGCTAATTAAATATTACAAATTCCTAATTAAGTAACAAATTAATTACAAAACAATCTAAATATGAAATTAAAAGAGGCTGTCGCAGCTCCGCCTCGGAATGCTTGAATGATGCATGCTCGATCACCTTGCTCAGAAACCCGTTGCCATGCCACTATTGCCTCTGTTTACACTGTTCTGCACCTCTAAGAACTGTGAAAATCCTTGGGATGCTCCTAAATCACCTCATAGTCATGCTGAAAAGTCACCGGCCAGAATAAAAGGTCACCAGCCACAGGGAAATGGTCATCGACCAGGAATGGGGATATCGGCCAATAATTAATGGCCGGTCGGCATTAAAGATGGTCGACTGACCATCTATTCCTGCAGAACCCTGTTTTTACTGCAGCAGAGGACAGACAGTGTATGGCAAGGCATTTACAAGACAATGTGTGCACGACCATTCTCCCTATCATGCTATGAACTCAAGGAAGTATGGTTCTCGACCCTCGGGCCACCAATCACGCATTTCAATGCATGATAGCCAAAGGTGTCAAGTGTACATATCAATATGGAATGAATGCAACAAACAAATGAATGCTACACACTCTATCATGTTGAATCAAGAGTGTCAGCGACCGAAGATTGGGGTACGTTTCGTCACTTCAAGTACGAACGTCCCTCATTCTTCATGTTTGGTTTGACACCCCAAACCAAACGTAATGTAATGTATGTATGCCATACATTGGGTTTCTCTGGAGGCACAATCACCCTATTATCAATGAGATCTTGAATCTCATGACGTAATCGGAAGCATTGGTCGGTGTCATGACCGTGCTGTTGATGAAATGCACAGTATTTGGCTGGGTTGTGGGAGGGGGAAAGTTTTTCTGGTAACGGCCGCGGCTCTAGGGGCTTCAAGTGCCCTTTCTTGATCAAAACTCCTAAAGCCTTGGACAATGACATGTATAATGGAGTGAAAGTTCTTTGGTTTTTGGATGGGTATCTGGCTGTTTGCGAACTACTACCGGACGCACCAGTGAATGGCATAGCTGCAAGGGTTCTTGGGGGATTGGTGGTGACCATGTTCACTTCTGAGGCTCTGGCAGCTGTAGCACTACTTGTGCCTGCATTCGTATTGCGGTTGTTGAAAGTCCTCCTAGGCTGTTCGTTGTCATTGTCGATCAGACCCTGTTTCAAAGCATCCTCGATCTGTACTCCCATCTCATGTAAATCTGAAAAGGTGGGGAAGGGGAGAACGATCATCTTTTGCATGAGCTTGGGCTGGAGGTTGTGCACAGCCATCCGAATTTGATCTTTGTTAGTGGGCCTATTGGTCATCATTGAGGCCTTGGCTCTCCAGCAGGTCACAAAATCAGAGAAGCTGTCATTCGGCTCTTGCCTGGTCATCTCAAGATCACGGGTTGTAATCTCGATTTGTGTTATAGGAGTACTGAGCGACAAAAGCCTCGGCCATCTCATCCCAATTTCTCTTAACATCATCTTCCAATTTTGCATACCAGATGGCCGCTACACCTGACAAGGTCTGGCCAAACAGAGAAAGCTTCTGTAGTCTGGTGAGGCCTATCGGCCTTAGTATGTCTGAAAACAACTGCAGATGCACCATAGGATCACTGGATCCATCAAAATGGTCAATTTATGGCATCTTAAATCTGTCCGGCAGCGTCACGGCTGTGTCGATGTACCCATCCTTAATGTCCATAATGGACTTTACACCCTGAGATTTCTTGAACAACTTCTCAAGCTTGCTCACTTTTAATGCCGTGGGGTCCACCTCGAACTCGAAGGGAGAATCCGGTAGATTGATAGGCGTGGGTGCCTTGGATAATTGAGGTAGAATTTGGGGTGGAGGTGGCCCTGTTGGGATGTCTGTATCCTCTTAGACATTCGCCGTCTCCCCAGGTACTGGAACTCTCGGTGGGGGAGGAACTTGGTGTGAGGTAGATGCCCCGGCTTGCTGCTGCAGCCTGGTGATTAACTTTGCCTGCTGGGCCATGATCACGGCCTACTGTTTGGCAACTTCTGCTTGACGAGTAGCGTCTTCTTGCATGGCTTTCATGCTCTCCTGGAGTTGGCGCATCATTTCTTCCATTCTTGCCATACTGCCCTGATTTAACTGAATTGCTAGTATATCTGTCTCCGTAGTAGACTCGAAAATCTCAAGCTGACTACTCAAAGGCCACTACTCTAGCAACCACGGTACCGATACACTACGCTTCACTGACCTCCGTCTAACAACCGGGGGTAAAGAACAGAACACCGGTTGTTCGTCGACCAGATCCTTAGATCGATTGAGTCGGCGACCTCTAGTCCAGAGTGCTTAGGGAATATCTGCTTGGTCGGAAGCTATTGTGCTAAACTACCAAGCAAAAAGAGAAATAAAGCAATAATAAAGAAATAATGAATAGAAAAACGGACAGCATAACAGCTTAAATAAAGACAACACGTAGTTGGCAAACATAAACTGAACGGAATGTTCTCAACCACTGATCACTGTTCCCAAATCTGAATATGATACCCGCAGATAACTGATTTGCAAAATATCGATACTGGTGCCCTTAGGCCTGATACCCAAACTTGTAAACTAAAACATGCATTCCTGAAGAGACGCACTCTAAAAGCACATAGCAAACAAGTGAGAGCCGAAACACCCCTATGTTGGGGTAGGGTTTCCCTGTCCTATTTTGTCAAGAGCTAGGGTTTTACTACGCACGTAGCGGTTTCACACAACCTACAATCGGGTAAGCAACCTGTCCTAGCTTGGAATGATCACTATGGATTCCGAATATGAACTAGGTCGAATAGTCAAAAAGGGTGCCCCGGTAACAACCGGGGTTTGTGTTCCCATCGTGGCAGAGCCCGTAACCGGTCAGCCTTATGGCACGCTTCTCGAAGCGAGCCTCTGGCAAACTGTTCAAGAATAGCAGATGGCAAACACGGTGTCCTAGGCACACCAATGCAAATGTAATGCAAAGAGACACATAAATGTAATCAAAACAAGATATCATGAGTTTGAGTCAAGCTCTCTAAGTCCCCAGCAGAGTCTCCAAAAACTGTAGACGTCTCCGAACGTCCTGGGAGGGAATCCCGTTTTGTTCATTTGGGCTCACTACAGTTTGGACTCAAAGTGTCACGGTTCTGAATCTAGTCCTGCAAAGTGCAATGCGAGACCGATAAATCACCAAAGAGTCCAAATCTGGCAAATCGTTTTGGAAAACAGATTTTTAGAAAGAAGCGCCAAACATGGACTGCTTTGCCAGATACAGAGTCGCCACCTAAATATTTTATTTTCAGGAAAATTTAAGAAACCCTGACTCGTTGCCTAAGGCCACATGTCCGTCATCACCAAAGTTGCCTCAGCTCGGAAACTTGGGTACGATTGGGGAAGGTCACTTCGTGAGCACCCCCGCTCGCCCGATCAAAGATCGGCCATTACTAAGCATGATATCTTGTTTTTGAAAACACATGTGCCCTTATTCCGGTTATTAACCTAGAATTACTATGTGATGCGCACAACATACAAGTATAGACTAGGTTGCCTAAGTTGGAACAAAGTGTCGCATATCCGTTTATTTTGAAAATGGATTGAAGTTTGCTACTCGCAAGTAGGCTAAAACGCGAGTTTTGACGAATTATTCCAATTCAAGTAACCCAACCTTCACCCACAGGCATTTAGGCAGTTATATCACATAAGCATATAGCCTCATGGTAAGAATGGTATCATGGCAATCACTCACACGCATGCAAGGATGCTAAAGAATAAGCACTTACCGAGTACTCCGAGCCAAAGGAAGAAGCTAATTAGAAAACATGCATGAATCCTAACTATGCTGAGATGCCTAATGCAACACATGCAAGAATGCAACTAAGGTAGGCTCGGCTATTCTAAGATGGCATGTGAGATGCAACAATCGATACATGTATTCAACTTGGACTTGAAATACAATGCAGTTAGCATGATGCACCGAGCCCGATGCATGCAGTACAGATGAATGAATGCAAACATGCAAACAAATAGATGCTAATTGAAACATGCCCTAGAACTAACCATCATAAGCTGGTAAATAAAAGGGAGAAAGACGTGGGGTTGGAAGACACGCATCACACACATGCACACTTATTACAATATTGCCCTCCTCGGAGGGTCCAAAAGAATAATACAAGCCGAATAATTAACTAACTATCCTAGCTAATTAAATATTACAAATTCCTAATTAAGTAACAAATTAATTACAAAACAATCTAAATATGAAATTAAAAGAGGTCGCCGCAACTCCGCCTCGGAATGCTTGAATGATGCATGCTCGATCGCCTTGCTCGGAAAACTGTTGCCATGCCACTGTTGCCTCTGTTTACACTGTTCTACACCTCTAAGGACTGTGAAAATCCTTGGGATGCTCCTGAATCACCTCATAGTCATGCTGAAAAGTCACTGGCCAGAATAAAAGGTCACCGGCCACAGGGAAATGGTCATCGACCAGGAATGGAGATATCAGCCAATAATTAATGGCCGGTCGACATTAAAGATGGTCGACCGACCATCTGTTCCTTCAGAACCCTGTTTTTGCTGCAGCAGAGGACAAATAGTGCATGGCAAGGCATTTACAAGACAATGTGTGCACGACCATTCTCCCTATCATGCTATGAACTTAAGGAAGTATGGCTCTCGACCCTCAGGCCACCAATCACGCATTTCGATGCATGATGGCCAAAGGTGTCAAGTGTGCATATCAATATGGAATGAATGCAACAAACAAATGAATGCTACACACTCTATCATGTTGAATCAAGAGTGTCGACGACTAAAGATTGGGGTACGTTTCGTCACTTCAAGTACGAACGTCCCTTATTCTTCATGTTTGGTTTGACACCCCAAACTAAATGTAATGCAATGTATGTATGCCATATACAATGCAAAGCATGAAACCAATGCAATGCAATATGACATGAGCATGCCGAGTGTAATGCAATGCAATGCAACCTAACATGTAAACATCATGGCCAAGCAACAAGTATGCAATACTACAATGCAACCTAGATATGGGAATACACAAAGTCAGAGGCATGCAACAACGATATCAACCACAAGGATGTGACCGCATGCAATGCGGTAGGCCTACAATAATGCATAAGTGCATGATCCATAGACTTACACTAAGGATGGATAGGCCTCAGCCATGTCCAAAATAGTGGCCAAAGTGTTAAGAAATGATGGACAAAACACACCCAAACGTGCACATGTAAAGGTCCAACACTTAGGCATGAAAAGAGTCGACTCTCAAGCACATTAAGAAGAGACAAATATCGACAAATCACAAGCATGACAAGCTCTGAAAATGTGTAAAGGATGATGCCAAATCAACCAAGCCATGCAAGTAAGCCATGCAACAAAGCCCAAAACTCAAGGCCAACAAAGGGGGTCAAACCATGGCCATATCAACCAAGCCCCAAAGAGCCAAGATGACTTAAAATAGTCCCAGAGCAGACCATAATAAGGCTAAAACATGCATGGAACAAGGCCAAAAACATGCTAAGAAAAGGACTCAAAACAAGGGACATTCAATGCCGCCAAGAGAGCACTCCACTACAACTACCTCAACCACACATGGCATGGATTATTCAAAGAAAAACAGAGCTATAATATGCTAAAAGGAGCCCCAAAACCCACTGATATGGCAGCCCAAGGACTTAAACAAAGAGGCATGCACAATGACCCATTTTAAGGCACATAAGAACAACTCTTCAAAGCATTGAAATGATGGTAAATACAAACATACAATCATGGAGCATGGACTGAAATAGCATGATAAGTGATTCCAAATCACTAAAATAACCCAAATACAGCATGCTCATGACTCACACACTCAAAGCTAACAAGCTAGGATACATGGTGGCTATACAAAACATGGAAAATATGACTGAATCAACACCAAACAGAGCTTAAACATGTCACAACATGGCTAAAAGCTTCATGGAGTCAAGCTAAAACATGCAAGCATGATGGTCTAAATGCATGGTACATGTTATGACAATAGAGGGGATTACAAAGCAAGTGCATAATGCACACAATAGGCCATCAAACTAACATGAAACAGAGGTCTAACATGATAAACTAACACCAAATACCCTCTTAAATGGAGCCAAATAAAGCTATGCAAACATGCTACCTTTATGAGCCCTAAATGCAAGCAAATGAGTCATAACGGAAGAGGGGTGTTCCTCCCCTATACAAGACCTCAAAACTACTTCTCCACTACTGAAAATCCTCTGGATTTCAGTGGTGAGAAGGTCAATACACTAAGGGTTCCAAAGCCCAAAGGTGAAGGCACAAAAGGGGTCAAACAAGGCTTAAGAGGGGGTAGACAACCCCTAACACCAAAATGACCTTAAGCAAATATAACAAGCATGAAAATACAGAACTTTTATCAGTTATACACTAAGCTCGAAACAATATGTAAATAAGTCTAAAACCTTAAGCAAAAATGGGGAATAAAAAGGTAAGTTCTCACACTTGAAGAACACTTCAAGAACATCAACTCCAGCACCTCCTTTTGATCAAAAACAACTCAAAAACTCTGAAAACAACCCTTTAACACCTCAGTAACCAAAGTATAGTGTAACACTAGGTGCCTTAGTGAAAAAATAAGAGCAAAAACACACTTTTGAACACTATTTCACACACAAATATAGAGAGATAGGGAGATATAGAGATAGAGTGATATATATCTTATATCACAGGTTGTTCAATCTTTGGAAAGGGAGGGGAGGCCTTCCTCTTATAGGCAAGGCAATTCCAAGCTTCCAAAGGAAGCTAAGTGTAAGGATGAAATCCCTCCATACACGTGTATGGAGGGCAGAGTTTGTGCTCACCAGTTGGCACAGCTGGAATGCACAATGTCTGAAAAAGGTAAAGAAGGGGTCTCGGCCAGCAAAAGGGTCGGTCGACCAATACCTGTGGCCGGCCGACCACAAAAGGGTGCCGGTCGGCCAAACATTTGGCCGATAGCAATAATACATGGCCGGTGCCATCATGCCATAGCCGATGGGTTTCAGGGATGGCTAACAAGCCACTTCCCACACTCAGAAGCACAAAACACAAGCCCTTGGTGCACAACCAAAGACAAAACAGTCAGGTTGAGAGATCCTAAGGTAAGGCGCGCAGTCGAGTTCTTCGGGAACTCAAAACGAGCACGATCATGGATGATCATCGAGTGTTCCAACAATGACATCCAAGTCTTGAGGATGGTCAAAAATGGGGTGTCTACACCCCCGTTCGCCCGATCAAAGATCAGCCTCTACTAATCATGATATGATTTTTATAAATATTATGTGCTCTTGTTCCGGTTATTAAGCTAGCATTACTATGTGATGTGTACAAGCAAGTATAGACTAGTTTGCCCGAATTAGAATAAATTTACCATCTCAGGTGGGCTTAAAGTTTGTGAATTTGCCACTTAACAAAGTGGGCTTAAAACTGTGAATTTTCCACTAGACATAGTGGTCTTAAACATACATTCGTTGAATCGTTCTAATTCAAGCAACAAGCCTCCATCCACAGGCACTCAAATAGTTATAGCAAATAAGTATTTAGCCTCATGGTAAACATGTTAGTCATGGCAATCACTCAAACTCATGCAAGTATGCTAAAACACTAAAAACTCACCTAGTACTCCAAGTTAAGAAGATATGAGTTAGAAAAAAAATATGCACGATTCCTAACTATACAAGATGTCTAATGCAACACATGCAATATACAATTAATAGGCTCGGCTACTAATATGGCATATGAATCGATTTGATAACATGCGGTTAAACACGTATTCAGAGAAGCATGGAAATAACAATGCAGTTTGAATGATGCGCCGAGCCTCGGTGCATGCAATGCGAATGAATGGATGCAAGCATAAAGCATAAGGTATGTTAATTGAAACATGTTCCTAATCTAACCATCAAAAGCGGATAAATAAAAGGGAGAAAGATGTGGGGTCAGAAAACATACACATTATTACATTACGCTCTCACGAAGGAGAGTCTGAATGAATAAACTAGCTAAGCTACACTAAGCTAAGCTAATTAAGCTAATTATTACAAAACCTGAACAAATAGCTAAACTAATTAACTAATTATTACAACACTTGAAAGAATAATTAATTAACTAACTATCTAAGCTAATTAAAAACTTAACTAGGCTAAGCTAATTAAATAATACAATAACAACTAATTAGCTACAACTAATTAGACTAATTAAATAATACAACACAATTTATTATGCTAATGAAACAATTAAATAATTAAACGTATTTGATAGAGCATAATGAAAGATGGATGGAGGTTGCATGCGCATTGCCTGAAAGCTACTCTGTCTGCCCAGGCCATCTCTGTTTCACCTTCAGCCACTGCCTCTATTTTTGCAAAATTGCACTACTGGCCACACACCAACGGTCGGCCGTGCATCACTGATGGCCGGTCGGGCCTACAGAGGGCCGGTCGTGCATTGATTTGGTGCAAAGCTCTGTTTTTGTGCTCTGAAGTGAAATCAGTGCAGATAGAGCATTTTCAAGCTCTGTTTGTCTTTCCTTCCTTCTCTGTCATGGGAAAGCCTCAAGAGAAGGTTGGGATTGATTCCAAAACCATCAACGAGCAATATGATTGCTTGATGATCTCAGATATCATTTTGGACAAAAATCAATGAATATAATGCAAATGATCACCCCTCCCTTTTGTCATGGAATAAACTCAAAAAAAGAAGTTGAGGCGCTTCAAGGACATCAAAAACACCATGAATTGATGCTTGATGACCCTTGACACAAGAAATTTGGCATAACGTCCGGCCAAGTTCAAGCTATTAAGCCATTTTCTTTAAGTGTGGTAATTCAAGTTTTAAGCCAATTGTTTTAGTCATTTCCATTCATTAGTCCATTTGTCCAAATGTGATGTTAAAGTCCTCTAAACAAGAAATAATGTCAAATAAGAGGTTCTTCTAAGACATGAGAAGGAGACTACACCGTTGATGATGAATCTCCGAAGAGATTAAGCCATTAAGTGTAGGTCTCCTTTACATGTATTGAACAAGGTTTAGAAAGGCTAAAAACCATGTTTTGAAGCATTAAAAGTTGAGGGGTTAGCCACCCCTCCTATTTTTGTTTACTAGCCTTGATTATCTTCTTTATTGTCTAGCCTTTCAAGCTTTTTTCATGCATGTTTTACCTCTGATTTTCATGTATTAAGGGCTATTTTGAGGTTTTTCAATTGGTTCATGCCTTGTTTAATACACTTGTGGTCTCATAAGTTGGCATACTTGTTACTTGTTATGCTCTCTTTGTTCATTTTCCATGTTTGGAGTCTAAGTTTACTAATCAATCAACCATCCATATCTTTCATTCATGAGAATGGTTTCAACTAATTGAGGTCTGAAAATCAGTGTAAATACCAAAGGAAAAGAGTGAAAAAGAGAAGTTTTGAGTTATAAGTAAAGGTATAGAAAGAGAAAGCTCTCTCTACCCTTTTGGTAACTCTTCAAACCCAACTCCAAACATTTCAAACAAGCTCAAAACAATCCAAAACAGCAAGAATTATGAAGTAAATGATAGAAATGAAGACAAGAGAGAAGAATACAAGCTTATACCTTTCAAGCGGTAAGCTTGTTGTGGATGCTTCAAACTTGGTTTCAATGCACTATCAAGCTTGAATTATACTTCTCGAAGATCAACCAAGGCTCTAGGGTGGTAAGACAAGGTTGTGTATGATGTATATAGGTGGTATGAACAAGCTAGGTTAGCTTAAAGATGACTTGCAATGAAAGAAAGAGGAAACAAGAGCTCTCAAGGTGTATATATCACTTCTAGAATTTTGTTCAACGCTCAAAACAATCCCAAAGCTTTGGTTCTATAGAATTTGAGATCAAAAGGTGATAAATATCTTTAATAATGGACAGCTGGCGGCCTCCCGCCCAGAACAGTGTTTATCGCCAACGAAGGCTAGCAGGCCATCACTGATGCACGGACGGGCCTTGATGGCCTCCCCTATTTTTTTGGTTCAAACTTAGCTCAGGGTAGGAAATGGTCCAAAAATGAAACTCATTGGTTCATACAAGGTAAATGTTGAAGATCTGAGGTTATTTCGGGAGCTTGACTGAATCCGAATTGCTGCGAATTCATAATTCAACTTTCATCATTGAGTGCATTGAAACAAGCGTCTGAGTTTTGCGGGTGGTAAAAAATGGGGTGTCTACAGTTGCCCCTCTTTGACAGAGCTCGAAGTCATAAAATGACATGAGTGAATGTCAAAGCCCAGAGATGACCCATTTTGACAAGGCCATAAGACTTGGACAAGAAAGCAAGACATAAATTAGGATGGTTGCGCTCGCAGGCTGCCTACGTATCCCTTTGCAAGGAATCAAACCAGCGTAGTTCTGGGGCAGATGTAAATGACATGCATGATGCAAGAACACAACTTATGATCATGCAATGAGGCTGCGCAATGAAACATTTGAATGCAAATGCAATGTAAAGAAAATGCCACAGTTAAACAAACTGAAACAAGGCACAACAATTCCAAGCATGAAAAGAATTAAGTAAATAAACACGCCACATGTGAGAACCACGAGCTAAACCACATTTCATGCAGAAAGGATGTAAGAAAATTAAAGCTCAACTACGCAACGCGCAGGAAAGGCGAAGAGCAACATAACCATCGGGCGTACCCGAGGTCTCAACCGAGATCCTAACACGTGTAGCTCGAATTTTTTACGCCCCCTTTCAGAGAGCTCGAATGAAGCCTTACAGTTCGGACTCCCGCCACGGTTCTGAATCTAATCTCACAAAGTGCAATGTGAAATTGATAAACACCAAAGAGTCTAATCCGGCAAATCTTTTTGGAAAATCAATTTTAAATCAAATAATGCCAAAATTGGACTGCTTTGCCAGATTACAGAGTCGCCACCTAAATATTTTGTTTTGGGAAAATTTAGGAAACCCTAACTCATGCCAAAGGCCACGTGTCCATCATCACCAAAGTTGCCTCGGTTCAGGAACTTGGGTACAAGGGGGGAATGTTATGAATTGAGCACCCCCGCTCGCCCGATCAAAGATCGGCCTCTACCAACCATGATATGATATTTTATAAACATTATGCATTCTTATTCTGGTTATTAGCTAACATTACTATGTAATGCCCACAAGCAAGTATAGTCTATGTCGCAAGAATTGGAACATTTCAAGTCCTGTTTGTTTGCAAAAATGGTTTGAATTTGCCACCCTCAAGTGGGCTTAAAGATGCGGATTTGCCACCTCAAGTGGGCTTAAAACATGATTTTGCTACAACAAAGTGGGCTTAAAACATGCATTCATTGAATCGTTCCAATTCAAACAACAAGCCTTTATCCACAGGCATTCATGCAGTTTAGCATTTAAGCACGTAGCCTCACGATAAGCATGCTAATCATGGTAATATGGCAATCACACTCATGCAAGTATGTGTAGACGCGCCTCGAGCGCCTCATGCTACAGCTCGGACTCCAATGTCACGGTTCTTAATCTGATCTCACAATGTGCAATGTGAGATTGATAAATCACCAAAGAGTCCAAATCCGGCAAATCGTTTTGGAAAACTAATTTTTGTAAAGAAGTGCCAAACATGGACTGCTTTGCCAAATACAGAGTTGCCACCTAAATATTTTATTTTGGGGGAATTTAGGAAACCCTGACTCGTGCCTAAGGCCACGTGTCCGTCATCACCAAAGTTGCCTCGGCTCGGGAACTTGGGTACAATTGGGGAAGGTCATCTATGAGCACCCCTGCTCGCCCGATCAAAGATCGACCTATACTAAACATGATATTTTGTTTTTGAAAACACATGTGTTCTTATTCTGGTTATTAGCCTAGAATTACTATGTGATGCGCACAGTACACAAGTATAGACTAGATCGCCTAATTTGGAACAAAGCATCGCATATCCGTTTGTTTTGGAAATGGTTTTGAAGTTTGCTACTCGCAAGTAGGCTAAAACACAGATTTCAATGAATTGTTCCAATTCAAGTAGTCCAACCTTCACCCACAGGCATTCAGGCAGTTATATCACTTAAGCAAATAGCCTCATGGCAAGCATGCTATCATGTTAACAGTCACATGCAAGCAAATAGCCTCATGGCAAGCAAATAGCCTCATGCAAGATGCTAAAGCATAAACACTCACAGTGTACTCTGAGCTAAAACAAAGAACATGTTAGTAATTGATGTATGATCCAAGTCCATGTTAAAATGGCTAATGCATCACATACAAAATGCAACTAGAATGGGCTCGACTAATCTAAGGATGGCGTGCGAAATGCGATAACTTGATACACGTATTCAAATTGGAATTGAAATACTATGCGGTTAGTATGATGCGCCGAGCCCGGTGCATGCAATACGAATGAATGGATGCAAACATGCAAAGCATAAGAATGCTAATTGAAACATGCCCTATTTTAACCACTGAAAGCAGTTAAGTAAAAGGGAGAAAGAAGTGGGGGTTGGAAGACATGCATCACACACACGCACGCTTATTACAAAATTGGCCCTCTTGATGGAGGGTCCGAATAAATAATACAAATCAACTAACTAATCAACTAACAAGCTAATTAATTAACTACACAACCAAATCAAAATAAATAACCAGTTGAAGTTATTAAAATGATGAAATGGCCTCGGGACGAGGGATGCATGCACGCTTGTACGGCTTTGCTCAGAAATCGGCCGCCATACTACATGTTGCCTCTGTTTGCACTGCTCTACACCTCTGGAAACTGCATAAGCCTCAAGGATGCTCCAGAATCACTCCCTGAACACTATGGGAGGCCATCGGCCAAGGGAAATAATCACCGGCCAAGGGGAACTGGTCATCGGCCAAAAATGGGGCTATCGGCCAAGAATGTATAGTCGACCGGCACTGAAGATGGTCGACCCACCATCTCTTCCTGCAGAATCCTGTTTTGCTACAGCAGAGGACAGACAGAGCATGTCAATGCATTTTCAAAGTAATGTATGCACGACCACCCTCCCCATCATGTTATGAACTCAAAGGAGTTTGGTCCTCAACCCTCAGACCATTAATCACGCATTTCGATGCGTGATGGCCAAAGGTGATGGCCAAAGGTGCTGAATGTGCAATTTGATATCAAATGAAATGCACACAAACCCACAATAGATCCTAACCTCTATCATGATTGATTAAGAGGCAAGGGATACAAATATGCAAGCAGAACTAATGCAACATGACCATGTTAACGTAACAACCATGCCAAATGCAATGCAACCTAGACAAGCATGCAAGATGCAACATGGACGTTCAAGCATGCAAGGCGAACATGTGACAACATGTGAGGGTAGGCAAGCATGTAGCAACATGTGAGGCAAACATGTAACATGTTAAGCAACTTAACAAGAGATGCATACCAAATGCAATACCACTTAAACATGCAACAACGTGTTAATAGGCCAAGTATGCAACAACATGCAAGGCAAGCATGTGACAACATGCGGGAATGGTCATAAACCAAAATGGGTAGCTCTCAAATAAGCCCAAATCAGTGGCCAAAATGATGTGACAAAGGCATGAAACACACATACAAACATGCGCGCTAATGGCCCATTACTTTAAGCACAAAAGGGTAACTTTTATGCACACTTAAAAGGAATGAAAAGCATGCAAATGTGACAACATTACATGCTTTGAAATGAAACTAGGAGTGATGCCAAATCACATAAACAAATCAAGCATGGCATGCTTAAGGCTTAAAGCCTAAGACTAATCAAGGGACTTGAACCAAAGCTACACAAAACAAAGAGCATATGGCAAGCATAACCCAAAACAGTCCTAAATCATGGCAAAGTAAGCCTAAAACATGCAATGACCAAAGCCAAAACAAGCCAAATCAAAGGGGTAAGGCATGAGGCGTACAAGGCCACAAAAGAGGCATTACACTACATCTAATACCACCAAACATGGCATGATTTAGGCAACCAAAATCAGAGGTATGGCATGTTAAAACAAACTCAAAAACCCACTTAGATGGTGTAGACGTCCCGAACATCCCGGGGGAAAATCCCGTTTTGTTCATTGGGCTTACTACAGTTCGGACTCAATTGTCACGGTTCTGAATCTAATCCCGCAAAGTGCAATGCGAAACCGATAAATCACCAAAGAGTCCAAATCCGGCAAATCATTTTGAAAAACAGATTTTTAGAAAGAAGTGCCAAATATGGACTGCTTTACCAGATACAGAGTCACCACCTAAATGTTTTATTTTTGGGAAATTTAGGAAACCCTGACTCGTTGCCTAAGGCCACATGTCCGTCATCACCAAAGTTGCCTCGGCTCGGGAACTTGGGTACGATTGGGAAACGTCAGTTATGAGCACCCCCGCTCGCCCGATCAAAGATCGGCCTCTATTAACCATGATATCGAGTTTTGAAAACATTATGTGCTCTTATTCCGGTTATTAGCCTAGAATTACTATGTGATGTGCACAGCATACAAGTATAGACCAGATTGCCTAAGTTGGAACAAAGCATTGCATATCCGCTTATTTTGAAAATGGATTAAAGTTTGCTACTCGTAAGTAGGCTAAAACACGGGTTTTGACGAATTATTCCAATTCAAGCAACCCAACCTTCACCCACGGGCATTCAGACATTATATCACATAAGCACATAGCCTCATAGTAAGCATGCTGTCATGGCAACACTCACACACATGCAATGATGCTAAAGCCTAAACACTTATCGAGTACTCTGAGCCAAAATAGAAACTAGTTAGTAATCAATGCATGATCCTAGTTCATGTTAAGATGGCTAATGCATCGCAGGCAAAATGCAACTAGAATAGGCTCGGCTAATCTAAGATGGCATATCAGATGCGACAATTCAGTGCATGTATTCAACTTGGAATTGAAATACTATGCAGTTAGTATGATGCGCCGAACCCGGTGCATGCAATACAAATGAATGAATGCAAACATGCATAGCATAAGGTATGCTAATTGAAATATGCCCTAAATCTAACCATCATAAGCGGTTAAATAAAAAGGAGAAAGAAATGGGGGTTGGAACACATGCATCACACACACGCACACTTATTACAACATTGCCCTCTCTCGGAGGGTCTAAATAAATATTACAAATTAACTAATTAACTAACTAACGAGCTAATTAATTATTACAAAACCATTAACTAATTGACAAATCAATTAATCTACTAAAGTAGTAAAACAGCCTCAGGAAGAGGGATACACGCATGCTCGATCGGCTTTGCTCGGAAATCCATCGCCATGCCACAGTTGCCTCTGGTTACACTGCTCTGCACTTATGAAAACTGTACAAGTCTCCAGGATGTTTCTGAACCACCTTCTGAGCACTGTGGAAGGTCACCGGCCAAAAGCCAAGGCCACCGGCCATGGGAAACTGGTCATCGACCATGTGTGAGGCTCTTAGCCAACAATGAATAGCCGGCCGGCACTGAAGATGGCCGACCGGCCATCTCTTTCTACAGAATCCTGTTTTGCTGCAGCAGAGGGCAAACAGAGCATGGCAATGTATTTTCAAAGCAATGTTTGCACAACCACCCTCCTTATCATGTTTAAGACTCAAATGAGTATGGTTTCGACCCTCGGACCATCAATCACGCATTTCAATGCATGATGGCCAAAGAAGCCAAGTGTGCAACTCAATATGGAATGAAATGCACAAAACACATAAAGGGCCCCAACCTCTATCATGATTGATCAAGAGGCAAGAGATGCACACACAATGCAATGCAACCTTGGCAAGCAAGCAAGCATGCAAATAACTCAAGTGTGCAACAAATCTAATGCAACATGAGCATGTTAACATGCAATATGCAATAGGCATACAACCTAAACATGTGGACATATATAGCATGCAACAACATGCAAAATGAAACAAGCATGCAACAACATGGTGAGATGGGCTTACACTAACATGGGTAGCTCTCAAGCATGCTAAAATTAGTGGCCAAATGAGATGAGAATAAGGCCCAAGATTCATGCAAACATGCACAATGCAAGGGCTCCAAGCCTAAGGCACAAAATGCAACTCTCCAAGAGCAATGCAAGAATGAAACATGGCATATAATGGCATACATTCCAGCTTTGAAATGGCATACAAAATGATTCCAAAATGACTCCGAAGCATGAAAACACTCATGCTATGCATGCTAGAAGGATCAAACACCGAAACTAGTGAAGCACACTTCACTATAGGTATACAAAGCAATGCTCAAATGGAAAAACCAGCCCAAAACAGACCCTAGGCAGGTCCAAGACAGTGGGAAAATGGCCTAAAATGATGGCTCAACATGCATGAAAATGAAGCTCATTGTAGACACCCCATTTTTGACCGTCCTCAAGACTTGGACGTCACCATTTGAACACTCGGTGATCATCCATGTTCGTGTTCGTCTTGAGTTCCCGGAGGTCTCGGCCACGTGCCTTGCCTCAGGATCTCTCGACTCAACTGTTTTGCATTCGGTTTTGCACCAAACACTTGTGTTTTGCCTTTGAGGGGTAGGGAGTGGCTTGATGGCCATCCCCACACATCACTGGCCATGGCTTGAGGCCACCGGCTGTGTTTTGTTGCCATCGGCCAAATATCTGGCCGGTCGATTTTGCCATTTTGTCATTTTTGGCTGGCCGATCACTGTGCATCTGCTTTTGCAGATATTTTCATGCCAGCTGTGCTAGCTGGCATACACCTTTGCCCCCTTCCATACACATATATAGAGGGATTTCACTCTTGCTTAGCTTGTTCTGAAAGCTTTGCAAGAGTGAAGCTCTATGAAAAGGAGGCCTCTCCTTCCTCCTCTAAGGTTACAAAAAAGGCTGAAGGGAGCTTTGGTTCTAGGGTTAGCATAGTGTATCTATTCTATCTCTATTTCTCCATTTCTTTTGCTCTAAGTGTGTGTTTGTCCTTAGTTTTGCACTAGGACACCTACCATTACACCTTACCTTGGTTGCTGAGGCATTAGGGGGTTGTCCTTGAAGTTCTTGACCTGGTTTGGAGCTAAGAAAGCTACTGGAGCGATCCTTGTGAAGAAGGTCTTCAAGGGTAAGATTCTTGCCCTTTTTACCCCATTTTTGCATAGTCTTTTGGCCTACCTTGCATCTATTTTTGAGCTTAGTATATAACATATAAAAGTCTTGTTTTTACTTGTTTAAAATAGTTGTTTAGGTTTCTTTGAGGTTTGGGGTTGTTTGACCCCTCTTAGGCCTTGTTAGGCCCTATTTTTGTGCTATTTTGGTGAGCTCTGGGACCACCTTGTTTGGGCCTCCTCACCACTGAAATCTTGAGGGATTTCAGTGGTGAGGATCGTGGTTTAAGGTCCTAAGAAGGAGAAAGCCACCCCCTCTCCTTGTTGTCTTCAAACTTGCCATTTTAAGCCTCATGTGTGAGCACCATTTTTGAGTTCACGTTGGCCATGTTTCAATAGGTATTTGATAGTATCTTGCCATGTTTTACCTCTGTTTTAAGTTGGTTTAGACACACCATGCTTGCCTTGCATACTTGTCTTGTAATGCCATGAATTGCCTTAACATGCTTTGTGCTTTGAGCCTTGTGTCTAGCATGATTTAGGCCTAGCTTTGTGAAGTTTTTATGCTTGTTTTAGCATGCTAAAGGTCTGTTTTTGGTCATTTGCCTTGAGCATTGACCCTTCTAGCATGCCATCCTTGCTTTGTTTCAGTGGTTTGGAACCACCTGCCATGCCATTTCAGTCCTTGTGGTGTGCTTGTATGCTTGCATATGATGCCCCTTTAATGTGTTAAAAGGTTGTTGTCTTATGCTCCATGTTTGGACATTTGTGTATGCTTCCATGTGTGGGTCATTTAGATGCCATCTAAGTGGTTTTTGGGGCTTACTTGTGCATGCCTTAAGGCTGTTTTGGTTCACTTTGGTCATTTGCTAGATGTGTCACATGACCATAGTCTAAGTCCTTGGGCTTGGTTGCATGCTTTGCTTGCATTGGTAGGTTGATTTGGCATCATCTTCTTCATGTTTTCAAAGCTCATCATGTATGCCATTTGTCCATGTTTAGTATGCTTAAAAGCTGCCCCTTTGTGCTTAAGTGTTGAACCATGTTTGCATGCATGATTGTATGTTTAGATACTTGGTTCATGACGTGTTGTTGCATGCTTAAATGGTGTTGCATTTGGCATGCGTTTCTTGCTAAGTTGTCTAACATGTTATATGCCTTGCATGTGTGCATGTTGACATTACACTTTGCATGCTTGTTAGTTGTATCTTTGCATGTTTATTTGCATGCTCATGTTGCATGTTTAGATTGCATGCTTAGATTGCATTTGACACGCATGCCTTGCCTCTTGATCAAGTGATAGAGGTTGGGCCTTATGTGCTTATTTGGTTTGCATTTCATTTGAAATCAAAATGCATACTTGGTTTCTTGGACCATCACGCATTGAAATGCACGATTGGTGGTTTGAGAATCGAGTACCATCCCCCTTTTGAGTCATAAACATGATAAGGGGTGTGTTGGTGCACACATTTGCTTGAAATGCATTGCCATGCCTTGTTTTGCCCTCTGCTATTGTCAAAACAGGTTCTGTAGGAAGCTTTGGCCGGTCGACTACACCAAGTGCCGATCGACCACTGATGGATGGCCGATAGCTCCATATGTGGTCGATGACCACTTCCCTCTGGCTGGTGACCATTCCTCATGGCCGGTGGCATTCCCCAATGTTCATGAGGTGTACCTTGGGACTTGTGCAGTCCTCAGAGGAGTAGAGCAAGGTAAATAGAGGCAGCTTGCGCATGGCGACGGATTTCCGAGCAAACTCAAGAATGTGTACATTAGACCCTCTTCCCGAGGCCTTTTACTGCTTTCTTAGCTTAGTTAATTTGCTTAACTAGTTAAGTGGTCTGTAATATTTAATTAGCTTGATTAGTTAATTAAAGTGTATTATTATTTTGATCCCTCCGAGCGAGGGCGAATGTGTAATAAGTGTGGGTGCATGTATGCATGTCTTCCAACCCCCACTTCTTTCTCCCTTTTACTTACCTGCTTTCGATGGTTAGTATTAGGGCATGTTTAATTTAGCATACCTTATGCTATGCATGTGTGCATCATTCATCAGTCTTGCATGCACCGGGCTCGGCACATCATGCTAACCGCATATAGTATTTCAATTCCAAACTTGAATATGTGCATCGAATTGTCGCATTTCACATGTCATCCTTAGATTAGCCGAGCATGTTCTAATGACATTCTGTATGCGATGCATTAGCCATTTGTTAACTTGAACTAGGATCACGCATGATTACTAACTAGTTCATTGCTTTGGCACGGAGTACAATGTAAGTATTTATGCTTTAGCATCTCGCATGAGTGTGAATGTTAACATGACAGCATGCTTACCATGTGGCTATGTGCTTATGTGATATTACTGCCTGAATGCCTATGAGTGAAGGTTGGATTGTTTGAGTTAGAACAACTCATTGAAATTTGTGTTTTAGCCTACTCGCGAGTAGCAAATTTCAAATTATTTCCAAACAAACGGATATGCGATGCTTCGTTCCAAATTAGGCGATCTAGTCTATACTTTTGTGCTATGCGCATCACATAGTAAATCTAGGCTAATAACCGAAATAAGAACGCATAATGTTTTCAAAACAAGATATCATGATTAGTAGAGGCCGATCTTTGATCGGGCGAGAGGGGATAATCATAGCTGACCTTCCCCAATCGTACCCAAGTTCCCGAGCCGAGGCAACTTTGGTGATGACGGACACGTGGCCTTAGGCAAATGAGTCAGGGTTTCCTAAATTCTCCCAAAATAAAATATTTAGGTGGCGACTCTGTATCTGGAAAAGCAGTCCATGTTTGGCACTTCTTTACAAAAATCTGTTTTCCAAAACGATTTGCTGGATTTGGACTCTTTGGTTCAGATTAAGAACCGTAACAAATCGAGTCCGAACTGTGGCAGCATAGGCCCTCGGGGCGCATCCACACTCATTCAATGGTCCAAAAACGAGGCATTTATGCACAACTCTCAAGCGCATTTAAAGAGTGGAAATCATGGGAATATGGCATACATATGAGCTTTGAAATATGATGTGCAATGGCTCCAAAACATGAAAACACCTCAGTATATGCATGCAATAGGCCTCAAAACTCAAAGCTAGACATGGATATTGTACTACAAGCATGCAAAACAAGCATCATTAGACCATAAGACCCAAAAATAGAGCTAAGGCAGTCCAAAACATGCACAAAATCAGTTTAAGGCATGGCCAAAAAGTGCTAGAATCAAGGGCCAACATAGCATGCAATGTAAGCTAGTAAAGGGGATTTACGCTTCAAGTATGTGAGGCAATCAAGAGGTCACCAAACCAGCAAAAGTCAGAAGTATGCCATGCCAAATAATGCCCAAAAACTCATGGAAATATGGTCAATGCATGCAAGAATGATAGGCTCCTTTGAAAGGCCATGAAGAGGGTTACTCTACACATGCAAGAGGGACACCTAACATGGCAAAAATAGCTCTGGACAGAGCTCATGCAGGTCCTAAAACTCACTAAAAAAAGTCTAAAACATGCTCAAGAGGCATACAAATAGGGGCTCCTTTGTTAGGCCAACATTGCTAGTAAACATGACAAGGGGTGAGAGGGTCACCCCTCTCTGATTTTGGGGCTCAAAAACACATAATAACCACTAAAAATCCACTGGATTTCAGTGGTCAAAAGGGCCAACAAAGCTCAACACAAAGGCCCTAATGCATGGCTTAAAGCAAGATGAAATGAAGCATGCAAGGGGGTAAATGACCCCCAACAGAAAAATGACCTTATACAAACTTCAATGGGAGTTCAAAATAAGACTTTTTTCAGTTTATGACAAAGCTCAAATATGCTTTCAAATGGAGCTAAGATATGAAGCAAAATAAAGCTTAAAAGAGGGAATAGTGTGTTACCCTTGTAGCTTCAACAAAACTAGTGGCTTTGAGACCAAAAAACTAGACCTTCAACCTCTGAAAATGGCCTCCAAGATCCTTAGGTTGATGATGGAGGTGTTAGGCTAAGAGTTGGTGTGCAAAGGGGCCAAAAACTTCACTCTTTCTAAGCCTAAGTGTAGAGACAAAGAGAGATATATGTGTATGCCTTAGCAAAATTTTTGGAACCCTTCAAAAGGAGAGGGAGGGCCTCTCTTATAGAGGAACAAAGGTCCAAGCTTTTTCAAGAAGCTTGTGCAAAGGTCCAAGCTTCTTGAGGAAGCTAGAGCAAAAAGGGTCAAGCTTCTCCTAGAAGCTTAGAGTAAAGGGCCAAGCTTCTCTTAGAAGCTTAGAAGGGTTCAAGCTTCTCTTAGAAGCTAAAACAAAGGTTCAAGCTTCTTAGAGAAGCTAAAAAAAGGTTCAAGCTTCTTGGAGAAGCTAAAAAAAGGGTTCAAAAGGTTCAAACCCTCTCAAGAAAAGGTATCGGCCATAAAAAGTGGCCGATTAATCAAAAAAATGGCCGGCCGACCAAAAACATTGCCGACCGGCCAATACCTTTGGCCGGTAGCAAGAAAATAGGGCCGGTGGCCTCAAGAAATGGCCGGTGAGGTGTGGGGGTAGCCAACAAGCCATTCCCTGCCCTCAGAGACAAAAACCCAAGTGCTTGGTCCACAACCAAGCACAAAACAGACAAGTCGAGAGGTCTTAAGGCAAGGCGCACGGCCGAAACCTCCGAGAACTCAAGACGAACACGAACAGGGATGATTATCGAGTGTTCAAACGATGACATCCAAGTCTTGAGGACGGTCAAAAATGGGGTGTCTACAGATGGCATCTAAATGACCTAAGCATAGAGGCATGCACAATGACTCAATCATGGAACATAAGACGCCAACTCTTCAAAGCATTGAAAGGATGGCAAATGCAAGCATATAAGCATGAAATATGAACTGAATTGACATGACAAGTGATTCCAAATCACTAAAATGAGCCAAATAAAGCATGCCAGAGGATTCAATACTCAAAGCCTACAAGCTAGATTGCATGGTAGCTATACAAAGCATGTTAAGCATGGCCAAAACAACCAAAATCAGAGCTTTAGCATGGTAAGACAAGGCTAAAAGCTTCATGGAGTTAGGCCAAAACAAGTAAGCATAGTAGTCTAAATGCAAGGTACATGTTAAGGCAAATCATGGGATTACAAGACAAGTATACAAAGCATGCATGGTATGTCTAAACCAAGTCAAAACAGTGCTATATCATGGAAAAACAAAGCCTAATATATACTGAAATGAAGCTAAAACAAGCTAAGCATACAAGCCACTTTCATAAGCCATTTATGCAAGCATTCAAGACAATAAGAAGAGGGGATGACCCTCTCCTATTTAGGACACCAAAACCACCTCTCCACCACTGAAACTCTTCTGGATTTCAGTGGTAAAGAGGTCATGCAAAGCTAAGAACAATGGCCAAACTAGATGGCCTAAAACAAGGCCTAACAAGGCCTTGGAGGGGGTAAACAATCCCAAACCAAGAAGAGACCTTAATCAAAGTTCAAAATCAAGTAAAAATAAAACTTGTATCAGTTAATAGCTAAGCTCAAAACAATATGCAAGATAGGCTAAAAGCTTCAGCAAGAAAGGGGAATAAAGAGGGTAGTTTCTCACCCTTGAAGAACCTCTTCAAGAACACCACTCCGGCAGGTTTCTCTGACCAAAATCAACTCAAGAACCCTAACAACAACCCTCTAGTGCCTCAACAACCCAAGGATGGTGTAATGCTAGGTGTTCAAGTGCAAAAGTAATACAAAAACTCACTTTTGAGGCACAAAATAGGATCAAACAAGGGAGTATAGATACAAAACTATATCTCACTCTCTAACCCTAATTTTTCAAAACCCTGGAGGAGGGAAGAGGAGCTCCCTCTTTATAGAGGCTCAATTCTAAGGCTTCCAAGAGAAGCTAAGCAAAGGAGCCAATCTCTCAATACACGTGTATGGAGGGGGGGAATTGTGCGTGCCAGCTGTGCCACTGTGCATAAAGCAGATGAACAGGCGTCGGCCAGCAAAAATGGCCGATCGACCAAAACCATAGCCGGCCGACTAAATACAATGCCGACCAGCCAGCACTGTTGGCCGATGGCAAGGAATCAAGGCTGGTGGCTTCAAGCCATGACCGGTGGGTTGAGGGGATGGCAAACCAGCCACCCTCTTCCCTCAGAAGCAAAACACAAATGTTTGGTCCACAACCAAACACAAAACAAACAAGTCGAGAGGTCTTGAGGTAAGGCGCGTGACCGAGACCTCCAAGAACTCAAAACAAACACAAACATGGATAATCATCGAGTGTTCAAACCATGACATCCGAGTATTAGGGACGGTCAAAAATGGGGTGTCTACAGTATGCTAAAGCATAAAACTTACCGAGTACTCCAAGCCAATACAAAAACTAGTTAGAAAAAAAAAATGCATGATCCTAACTATGTTAAGTGTCTAATGCAACACATGCAATTAATAGGCTCGGCTACTAATATGGCATATGATTCAATTTGATAGCATGCTTTGAAACACGTATTCAAATAAGTATTAAAATTACAATGGAGTTTGAATGATGCGCCGAGCCTTGGTGCATGCAAGACAAATGATTGGATGCAAACATGCGAGCATAAGGTATGCTAATTGAAAATGTCCCTAATCTAACTATCAAAAGCGGGTAAATAAAAGGGAGAAAGACGCGGGGTTGGAAGACATATGTACACTCACGCACACTTATTACAACATTATGCCCTCATGAAGGAGGGTCTGAATGAATAAGCTAATTAGCTACACTAATTAAGCTAATTACAACACAATTGAAACGAATTAACTATTCTAAGTTAATTATTACAACATGGAATTGAATAACTAGTTACACTAACTAATTAATTACAACACTTGAATTAGCTAGCTATTCTAAGCTAACTAAAGCAATTAAATGGCCTGGAGGGCGAGGGACACATGCATGCTTGGTTGGTTCCCTCCTGAGAATCCACTGCCTTGCCATTGCAGCCTTTGTTTGCACTTGTTTGAACACCAACAGTGCTACCAACTTCCAAAATGCTTCTGCCCCAACTCAGGAGCACACTTGTGGAAATTTTCATTGATGGCCGGTCGGCCACCCCTTCCCTGGATTTCTCTTTTTGCTGCAACAGAGAACAAACTGAGGCAAAGTAGTGTATTCCTAAGGAGTGTATGTACTGCTACCCTCCTTATCATCACACAAGCTCAAAGGAGTGTAGCTTTTGGCCCTCAAACTATCAACCAAGCATTTTCCATGCATAATGGCTAAGGAACCAAGTTTGTACAAGCTTAATGAGTGCAAAACAAGTCTTAAAAAAACCACTACCCTATCATGCATGATCAAGGGTGATGGTGACCAAGGAAAGTGGCACGTTTCATCACTTTGAGTATGAAACGTCCCATTTTCCTCGTGTTCAAATTAACGTCCAATCCAAACACATGCAATGCAACATGAAAGATGCTTTATCTTGCCTCATTTACTTGTTCATTTTTGTTTGCCCATTTTAACTTACCAATCCATTCTTTAATTGATTAGTCTAAAAGGTGTGTGTCCTCTAATGGAAGAGGTGCCAACTAGGGGATGATTTAAGGCAAGAGAGAGGTCATGTTTTTGGTTAGTAGAAACCCTCAAAAGAGGATTAAAACCATTAAGCACGAACCTCGCTCTCAAGCTTAAACACAACCCAAAGGTTAACCAACCCTCAAAGCAAATGAAAAAGGTGAGGAATAGAGGGAGATTGCAGATATTTCAATGCTGAAATGGAGTGCAAAATGATACTAAAACATGCAAGCAACTCATGCAATTCATGTTTAAGAGCGTAAAACATTGAGCTAGTGAAGCCCTTTACACTATAACTATGCAAAAGACCACTCATACTACACAAACAACTTAAAACAGAGGCAAAGTAGCCCAAATCAGAGGTAGAAACATGCTGGAAATGGGCTAGGATAAGCTACAAAAACATGCTAACTTATAAGGCAACTAGGCATGCAAGCAAAACAACAAGGAGGGGAGGCTAACCCCTCCAATTTTGGACTTCAAAAGAAGGTTTTGCCACTAAAAAAGATCTGATTTTCAGCGGTTAAAGGGCCCACAAATTTTAATTTGAATGTAAGAACAGATGGCACAAAAAACTTCACAAGCAAAGGAACAAAGGGGGGGGGGACAACCCCCTAACTCATAAAGACTCAAATTACCATTTTTATGCCTTAAAAACAAAGTTTTTTATATCTCAAAAATAGCCTCAAAACAGTTTAAAAGGATGGCAAAGTGAGCATGCACAATAAGCTGAAATAAGGTAAGTTCAATACCTTTGAAGCAAAGAGCAATTCAGCCACAAATTCAAGTTCAACTCCATTTTCAAGGTTCAAACAAAGCTCCAAGGGACCTCAGCTCAAAGGTGAGAGTGTTTGATCAAGGGTCTTTGTGCAAAAGTGTAGAGAAAACCAACTACAAGGCACAAAATAAGAAGAGAGAGAGAGAGAATTCTAGAGAGAGAGAGAGAGAGAAAGAATTTGTCTAAATTGTCTAACCCCTCAAAATGGGGGAGAACACTCCCTATATATAGAAAAACAAGATTGGAGCTTGTATTCATCCCTCTATACACGTGTATGGAGATGCACTTTAGTGAGCAACAGCTGGCACAACTGGCAAACAAATATCTGAAAAAGGAGAAAATGGTCGCCGACCATCATTGCTAGCCGACCGGCCACCAATGTGGCTGACCGGCCATTAGCATAGCCGATTGACCACCACTAATGGCCGACAGGCTATAGCGCTGGCCGACAGGCCACCCTCTCCTCCAGACTTGAAACAATAAGCTCTTGGTTCACAACCAAACACAAAACAAATAGGTTTAGAGGCTCAAAGACAAGGTGCTCGGCCAAAATCTTCGGGCGCTCAAAACGAACACGAGCAAACAAGATTATTGAGTGTTCAAAAGATGACGTCCAAGTCTTGAGGACGGTAAAAAATGGGGTGTCTACAACGCGTTGCATGCGGGAGAAGGAAAGGGTGGTGTGAACACTGGGTGCACCTGAATGTTTTTAACCAAAGCAAACAATCCTAACACATCTCACACGATAGGAGGAAAGGTGGTGTGAATACCGGGACGCACCCGAATGTTTATAACCAATTGCAAACAATCCTAACGCGTCTCAAGTGATAAGAGGAGAGGTGGTGTGAACACCGAGACGCACCCAAATGTTTTTAACCGAAGGATGGTGTGAACACCGGGACACACCCGAATGTTTGTACTCAAAGGATGGTGTGAACACCGGGACATACCCAAATGTTTTTTAATCGAAGGATGGTGTGAACATCGGGACGCACTCGAATGTTTTTAACCGAAGAATGGTGTGAACATCGGGACACCCGAATGTTTTTAACTGAAGGATGGTATGAACACCAGGACGCATCCGAATCTTTTTAACCAAAGGGGGTTGTGAACACTGGGACGCACCCGAATGTTTTTAACCGAAGGATGGTGTGAACACCGAGACGCACCCAAATGTTTTTAACGGAAGGATGGTGTGAACACCAGGTCGCACCCCTAATGTTTTTAACCGAAGGATTGTGTGAACACCGGGACGCACACGAATGTTTTTAACCAAAGGGGTCCTAATGTGTCTCACGCGAGAGGAGGAAGAGTGGAAGGAAGCGATTCGAAGGGAACGAATGATTTTACCTAGAACTCGTCTGAATGAACCGTACATACAATAACGTGCATATGAGAAATGATGAAATGAATTATGGACTGAACATGACAAATCATCAATGACCAAAACAGTTTAAACAAGATAAATCATGAAGTTAAACTAATCAAATAAAATCAACATAAATCAAATTATGCGCTCACGCAACGAAACAAAACAAAATGGATAACCTACTCCATCTCTTCACTTCCTTTGATCTCTATGCTATTTTGCCTTCATTGCTTGTTTTCTTCTCTCTCTATTTTCTTTCTCTTTTTAACACTCATTTTTGGTTAACATACAACTCCTTCCTCCATTTAAATCAAAACCCACTATCAAAAACTCAAAAAATAAAACCGAAAAAGAATAAAACTCAAAATTAAAACCCAAAACTAAAACTCAGAAATTAAAATAATGATGAAACAAAATAAAGTAAAATAAAATAAATCAGCAACACACAAAACAACACAAAACATAAAAAAAAAAAAAAAAAAAAAGAGATTGAAATCACCGAAGGCTAGTAGGGCCTCGGTAATGCACGACTGGGCTTCGATAGCACCGGCCGGCCGGCCTTCGACAGCGACGAAGGGCAATATGGTCAAAGCCACACCCGTGGCTCTTTAAAACACAAAAGGGCTCCCATTTAGATCACAATCTAGGTCAAAAATCCTCCATTTTCCTCTCTAAACTTCCATTCGCTCTAGATTTCCTCTTTTTCTTGAGTTTACCCAACAACCTTCACAAAAATTTCCTAAAACAACTTGTTTTCCTTTTCATTTTGAACTGATTGAAAATTGTTTTGGTTGAAGTTTGGGTTTTCTCTTTATTTTTTCCTCACTTTCTCACATCATTGCCCAAACTTTTCTTGTTTCCCTTTGATTTTTTATCTCCTCTTTACTTTCTCTCCCTTAGGGTTTGGAATTTAGGATTTCACCTACTTTCACTCATCCCCTTCACTTTTTCTTCACTTTTTCCATGGCTGGTGACGAGGTTCCCATTCCAGAGCCTGCCATAGGTGTTGGTGTTGCTCTTGGTGCAGACATGGAGGCGGAGGAAGCCACTACATTGTTTCCCCTTGCCGAGAGGCCTTTTGATGCAACCATATACCAGCCGCGTACACATGTGCCATCCCCGGGTAGCATCTTGAGATTCGAGGGCTTCATTCCAGGGTTGGATAAGGATACTCTTCTGTGAAAACCCATGGAGCATATCTCTGTCGACGCTTCCACGGTACGCAACTTTTCCCCCATTTTACTTTGCATTTTATTTTGCACAGATGTTGGAATATTGAGCTTGATGAACAAACCACTTATCCCTGCTGCACATATACTGATAAAACTTCCAATTGATAGGTGATCGCCAGGAGGATAGGTGACTACGGCTCTATCTCCGGCCCCCGACGTTGGTATAAGCAGCTTCCCGTAGAGGTCCGCACTTTGGTAGATACTGCTGGCTTTGGGCCCTTCTGCTCCAGGCTCATACAGATGATGGCCGAGTTTTGGCTTTATGGGGCCCTAGTAGAGAGATGGTAGGACACCACCAACTCATTTCACTTCTTTTCTACCGGGGAGATGACACTGACCGCATATGACTTCTTGATGTTGACCAGTTTGCGGGTTGGAGTCAGCGGCCCAGTCCCTTTCGATCCAGATATGACTCAATTGAGAGATACACAGCTCTAGCTTCTCGGGGTGATCCCAAACACTACCAGCCATGTAATGGTGCATTACAGCTAGTTCTTAGAGCACTTCTCCGGCACACAACCAACCACTGCAGACGAGGTTGCCCAGTACACCCGTGGCTTCCTCATATATCTTCTCGGTACTACCATGTTTGCAAACAGGGAAAATACCATGGGATTATACATACTAGAAGCATCGGTACAGCTTTCTTGGGTGGCGGATTATGACTGGGGTGGCGCAGGTCTGGCCACCCTGTATTGCTACATGAGCTCCGTCTCTTGCCGCAAGATGGATTTACTTGGTGACTATTGGAGGGTTTGGGAGATGCACTCTACGCTCACATTTCTGATATGCTTTAAATTCTGTTCATTGTTGCATTTCTTGCTCATTTAATCCGTTTTCTCATGTCATCTGTTTGCCTTTGATTTGCAGCTTTGGGTCTACACATATTTCACTTCATTGGCTCCAATTCTAGTGAGGCCGATCGAGTTGTCAATACCCTACTCTTGGTACTGCAACTCGCGGTTTGAGCGACATCGCCTCGTGGATCGCACCTTCCCATATTTCTGCAGTTTCTTTGACACTATCACGACAGATCAAGTATTACAATGTTTCCCATTCTATATAGTCACTCTTACATAGTTGTACTGTTGTACTGTACAATATTGCCATTCCCATACTGCACTGACTTCTGACACTGCGCTAATTCTGACATTGCACTCTGATACCGTACTTCCATTCTGACATCGCACTGATATCTGACACTACACTACCACTCTGATACCGTACTGCCATTCTAACATCGCACTGATATCTTACACTACACTGATTTTCTCATACTACACTGATATCTGATACTACAGTGATTTTCTTGTACTACACTGATATCTGATACTGTAGTGATTTTCTCGTACTACACTAATATCTGACACTGCACTAATTTTCTCAGGTTGACTGGTACCCTTAGGCAGGCATTCCCTAAGTATCGAGGGCGACCTATACCGCTGCCTGGCATGCTTCCATGATGAGGATCCTGTTCGAAGGCCTTTTTGGCCAACATACTACCTAGGAGAGATTCATTCGCCAAACTCGGGGTGTTGCTAACCCTGATATTCCACATCCTTCTCCTGCCGACATGAGGGTAGTAGATGATTTACAGGATGGTCCTGAGCTTGATGTTTTGATGATAGGTGAGGACGGCGATCTTCACCATGAGCCCAGCGACTTTATGACTTTCTTACGCACTTTGGTGATAGCGCCTCTTACTCCAGACATGGCTCGAGCTATGCCCGAGGTTGCTGCCGCTGCTCCTGCTGCCAGGGCTGACAATGCGCCCATTGGAGGTGCCCCTGCCATTGCTCCCATTCTTGCATTGCCTGTGCTTCCCACCGAGATTATGTACATGCATCCAGATTGAGTGATCGAGCAGATCCCACTTGAGCCCATCGAGGAGAGGGACCGTAGACTTGTGTTTGCCCCTGGTGTTGAGTAGGTACACTTTTTTTTTTTTATGCTAGTCTATGCTGCACTTTAGCTCATTCTCAGCCATTACTGTTCACTGTTCAATTACTTTTATCTATTTTTCTCAATTTTTGTTCTTTTGCAGATTCCCCGGTTGTACGGTGACGAGCTCCTTCGGACGATCGACCGACTACTCATCATAGTTCGGAGGAGGTAGACTGTCTTAGTCATCCACGGGATTGAGGTACATTCTGTGTGTAGCCTACTGTGATTGCTATACTGTACACTGTTGATCACTCTATCTAATATTTGATATCTTTTTCAACCTGAGCGAGCGCCAGCAGTGCTTGTAGGACCTTCCGCAGCTAGTAGGCAGAGACGGGCCCTAGTGAGAGGCCAAGGAGGCGCTGATCGAGGGAGAGATCGAGTGAGGCAGCGCTTACCTTTCGAGGAGTCTTTTTGACGGGTCCACAACCCTAGATGATGAGGGAGAGGAGATTGACTTACAATCGAGCAACCCCAGTGATGATAGCAATGCACCTCCTCCACAGCCGAGGAGAAAGAGAGCGAGGATGGGCTACTGATGACGATGATGATTTTGCTTTACGCTGCTTTTGCTTTCATTTTGTTATGTAGTTATAAAACTAGCTTCGGATAGTCCTTTTGTTTTTCAAAAAAACTTTCTTTTATTTCGGTTGTGTAAAACGATGATCGGGGTCGGGCCCACCAGTTATAAAATGCAAGTTTTGTTGAATGATCTCTTTTTTGAATGATCTCTTTGCAAAATATGATGAACTACATTACCTTTTGCTTTTGTAATCTTCGGAATAGTAAATACCTTGCTCTTGAATTGATTCATGAACCAGATAATGACTTACAATCGATCAAAACATAAAATACAACTCAATAATGAAAAAAATGAAATGAAAACAACTCGAAAAAGCTAACAAACACTTGGTACAAGCAAAAGAAAACTCAAAAGTACAATCGAAGTTCATTCAAACAAAGGCTAGGTTTCACTGCAACAGACCTACACTAGGCTAGCATCAAGACCCGACCGGGCTTCACTGATGCACGGCTGGCCATCAGTGTGATGTCGGTCATTGCTGTCTAAGTGTCATGCTCAGCTCCTTCTCAGACTCTATAAATAATGCTCTCATGCTGCATTTTTGGCAAACTCACATTCCTTGATATTTTGCTCTCAAAATGAAGATATTCTTTGTCAATAGGCTCCGGGATTGGGTAGCCACCTTGGATGGCTCGGAAAAGGTGAATTTTCGTGGCTTTGGCCTAAATGCCCTTTTTTCTTTGAGCCGTACTTCTCTTTGCTTTCCGTTTCTTCATACTGCGGCTAGATGTTGGAACCCGATTACACATGTCTTTAGCTTCGGGGGACAAGAAATATGCCTGACAATTGAAAAATTCCAGGCATTAATGGAATCCCGATGAGACAAGGAAATCATACCTCAGCCCCGTTTTGGCTACGTCCAAGCTCTGGGACGAATGTGTGGGCTCACTCTACATGAGGTTCGATCTTTGGTCCACAATGGAGAATTGGATGTTCCTAGTCTAACTCATCGATTTTCTAAGGTCGGCGTCCGAAGTAACCTTCCTTGGCGGGGTTTTCAATAACACGCCCTTTGCTTGTGTATGCTAGCACATTTCTTCCTTGTCCCTAGTTTTGGCGGGTCTAGTATTCGGCTAATTGAAGTGGCCCAAGCCTAAAAGAGGGCAAGAGTTGCATTCGCTTGGTGTTGGCCGAGACTTTCATGGGTTTAGAAGCCTTCCATCGGCAAGAGACTACCAAATTTGCAGGGAGTCCACTACTCCTTCGGGTAATGTTTCCCACCCTTTCTAATATGTGTTTCTCACATTACTCAACAATCATGCTCTGTTTTTCTCTCAAAGCCATTTTCTCACTTTTTCTCTCAGCATACATCTCTATTTTCTTTAATCCCTCTCCAGGTGTAGCTAATGGACAAGCTGAAGGTAGTGGACTCTTGCCCCGCATAATCAGCTCGAGCATACTTTTTCCACCAACAGCTAGTGGATTTCCTGAATAAAGGATGGTGGTGCCATTGGATGTGCAACAGGTCTGCTGCTGACGCTGCTTGGTGTTGCCCTTGGTTTAATCTGGCCGAAATGAGCCACCACATGACTCGGCAACCCGGCATTCAGCTGATTGGCCTTACACACTACGTATTATACTTTCTATTCTGGTTCAAGCGTCAATTTGGACATGATCAGACCTACCCAGAAGAGGGGGTAGAGTACTCAATTTCATTTCCCATCCAAGGTTTACATTTGGCTAGATACCTCACTACTTGGAGGATGAGAGAACTTTTGGCCCCTGCCCCTAGTTTCAACTACGCCCTTTCTGGCGAGTGCCTGACTTGGCTCGAGGAAGAAGCACAAATCGGGCCCACTTTAGCATCAGAAGCTTCCACGAGCACGAGCAGGGGATGCAGGAGCACCTAACTTATCTATGCCCCTAGTTTACTGCTCTGATCTTTATCTTTCAAGTTTTTTGTAATAAAAGCAACTTTGATTTGTATCGAGAGTTGAAGAACTTTATATTGAAATCAATGAAATTAAAGTTGTGAGCACTGAAAGTTTTCTTTTTGGTCCAAAAATGGTTTAAGTTGTAAAAGGTAAAATTTGAGCAAAAATCAACTTTTATCAAAACTTTTCAAAACGATTTTCAATAAGGATCACCACTTGACACACACAGAATCTATCCTCGTGATGTACAACCTCAAATCCAAAGATCACAAATTGCCCTTTGTTTGAATAACACTGCTCAGCACTGTAACTAGTTCTTCTATCAGAGTAAGGATCACAACCGAACATTCAGATAACAGACAAAGATGACTTGATCAACATATGGACAAAATAGTTGATTTGGAGGTGTTTATGGCCGAACTTCAGGATGAAGTTGCCTACGTATCCCGAAGATGGGAATCAGGCCTTACGTAGTTCGGTTCGGGTTCACTCGAGTATTAACACTCTCCTTTTACACTCTAACTTTTACCAAGGCCGCCCTTTAGGGTTTTCAATCTTGCGAGCTCAGTTTTTCTTTATTTTCAATTTTTTTGTGCCCTAACTTTTGCCTAGGTCACCCTTCCAGGTTTTCGGCCTAGCGAGCCTTTCAGGGATAGTATTTCTTCAACTTGTCTACATTGATCGGTTGGAAAAATTCTAGGCCATCCAGGTCCATAAGAATAATAGCTCCACCCGACCAGATAGTTTTGATGATGTAAGGACCAGTCCAATTGGGTCTGAACTTGCCCCTAGGGTCATGGATGGGAGTTCCGTTGTCTTTCAGCACCAAATCCCCTTCTTTGAGATTCCGGGACTTAACCTTCTTATTAAAAGCCCTAGCAATCCTGCGTTGATAGCCCTGAACATGGTACAATGCTTTCAACCTTCTCTCATCAAATAGCATTAGTTCTTCAAACTTGCTCTGTTGCCAGTCTGCCTCTGCTATCTGACACTCAGCCATAACTCGCAGTGACGAGACTTCTATTTCGATTGGCAGAACAGCTTTTATCTCGTAGACAAGAGAGTAAGGAGTTTCCCCTGTAGACGACCGGATTGAAGTTCTATAGCTCCATAATGCAAATGGCAATTTGTCTAGCCAGTCCCTGTAGGTCTCAACCATTTTCTGGAAAATATGCTTGATGTTCTTGTTAGCGACCTCAACAGCTCCGTTGGTTTGCGGCTGGTATGTGGATGACTTATGGAAAGCCACGTTGTATTTCTCCAACAAGTCGATCACTTCTTTCTTGAAGTGGGAGCCATTATCTGAAATGATCTCGTTTGGGACTCCATAATGGTAAATGATGTTGTTTCGGATGAACTTATCCACATGCGCTGCTTTCAACACTGCATAAGACTAAGCTTCCACCCAGTTCGTGAAATAATCAATTCCCACTAGAATGTGTTCATGCCCATTTGACCCTTTCGGTGTGACTGCGAGGATGACATCGATTCCCCAGACTGAGAAAGGCCATGGTGAAGTCATGTTGTACAGCTTCGACGGTGGGATGTTGATGCGATTAGCATGAATTTGCCATTTGTGGCATTTCCGAACAAAACCGATGCAATCCTCATCCATCGTAGACCAATAATAACCTTGCTTGAGAATCTTTCGGGCTAACATAACTCCATTCATGTGCGCTCCGCACTCTCCTCCATGGATGGCCTCCATTAGGCGCTTTGATTCCTCTGGGTCGACACACAACTTGTGCATTCCCAGATGACCCCTCTTGTATAGTTTACCTCCGCAGATGATAAATTAAACGACCATCCGCCATATTGCCCTTTTATCTTTGGCATTTGTCCCTTGTGGATAAATCTCATTTTCCAAGAAGTTCCAGATATCATAGTTCCAAGAGTTTTGATCTTGTACTTCATCTATTGCGGTGAGAGTCTCATAGGCCGGCGTGTACCTCTGCTCAATGATGATCAGACGTATCCGAACTCCAAGCGGGATGTCTATCATAGAAGATAGAGTTGATAAGGCGTCAGCAAACCTAGGAATCAAAACTAGGTTCGAGTCTCCTTTTGCTTGAGACACAACTAGGTTCGAGTCCCTGATTACGTCCAACCTTTTTGACCCTAGTTCCAGGGCGGCTTCCAAACCAACGATACACGCCTCGTATTCTACTTCGTCATTGGATACCTTGAACTGAAGTTTGAAGGCTAAAGGTATATGGGAATTGTCGGGTGCTATCAGCAACACACCTATCCCATAACCGTACTGATTAGACGCTCCGTCAAAGTACATTGTCCAAATCTCTTCCTTGACTTGCAGAATGGCTTCATCTAGGAACAAGTATTCTACCGCTTCATCCCCTTCTACTGGATGATCTGCTAGGAACTCTTCTATTGCTTTCCCCTTAACGGACTTATGAGTGACATACCTCAGATCAAATTCGAAGAGAAGAAGCAACAGACGAGCTAGCCTACCTATAAGCGCAAGTTTCTCAAAGAGATATTTGATGGGATCTAATCTTGAAACCAGAATTACGGAGTGAGCTAACAAGTAGTGCCTTAACTTTCTGGTAGCCTATACCAAGGCTAAGCAAGCTTTCTCCAGCGGGGTGTAGCGGGTCATGTAATCCAGCATTTTCTTGCTTAAATAGTAGATGGTTTTCTCCACCCTATCCTCAGATTCCTGAGCAAGCATGCATCCCATCGTTGTGTCCGTTACTGACAGATACAAAATCAAGGGCTTCCCCGGCTCTGGCGGCGACAACACAGGTGGATTTTGAAGGTATTGTTTGATCTGCTCAAAAGTAAATTGACATCAATCATCCCATCGAAACTTCTTTCCTTTCTTCAGGAGACCAAAAAGTGGTTCACAAGTCAAGGTTAATTTAGAGATAAGCCGTCTTATATATTGTACTTTACCCCGAAAGCCTCGCACCTCATTTTCAATCCTTAGTGGTGGCATTTCTAGGATGGCCTTGATTTTGGAAGGATCTACCTCGATGCCCCTCTGTGTGATCAAGAAACCCAGTATATTCCCTGTTGTTACGCCGAAAGTACACTTCTGTGGATTCAACCTCAGTCTGTATTCTCTGATCCGTTGAAAGAATTTCTTCAAGGCGGTGTAGTGGCCCTCTCTTTCTTTGACTTGACAATCATGTCATCCACGTACACCTTGACCTCTTTGTGGATCATATCATGCAGAATTGTGGATGCAGCCCTTTGATAGGTAGCCAGGCATTCTTCAACCCAAACGGCATCACCCTATAGCAGTAGGTTCCCCACGGCGTAGTGAAAGCAATTTTCTCTCTGTCCATGGGTGCCATTAGAATTTGGTTATACCAAGAAAATCCATCCATGAAGGAGAGCAATGCAAGACTTATAGTGAAGTCCACTAATTCATCGATGTGAGGTAGAGGAAAGTCATCCTTCGGACCGGCTCTGTTCAGATCTCTGAAATCCACACACACCCGAATTTTGCCATCTTTCTTCGACACTGGGATGATGTTGGCCAACCAAGTTGGATACTCAGGTACTAGCAAGAACCCTATGTCTATCTGCTTGGTGACCTCCTCCTTAATCTTCAAAGCTCAATCCGGGCGTATTCTCCACAGCTTTTGTTTGATGGATTGGGCCTCAGGGTCGAGAGGGATCCGATACTGTACAATCTCAGGTTCAATTCTAGGTATGTCTTCGTAGGACCACCCGAAAACATCTTTGAAATCTTTTAATAAAGAGACTAAGCGCTCGCGCTCCTCCGAAGACAACGTGGACCCAATCTAGACCAAACACAGATCCTTCTCAGTATCCACATTAAAAGCAATGATTTCATAGGGGTTTTGCAAACCTCGCCTCCTCCTGATTAATCAAAATTTTCAAAACCAGGGGAATTCCTTCCTCATCGTTTTCATTAAAATTTTAAAAGTCCTGATCAATGCAATAAACAAGCGGCACGGAAAAAGAAAAGGACAAATCTGCAGTGTAATGACAAATCTGCAGTGTCATTTTCATTCACAAAGTCTAGCCTATCCAGTTCTTCGGTTACAACCGACTCAAAGGAAAAAGGAAAGGACAACTTGGACAAAACCTTGGCATTCGGGTTATCAACCCCAGGAATACCGGACCCAGACTCAAAAGAACCGGAATTTGATTCTGACTCCACAGACTCTGTAGAATCAAATTCTGGTTCATTATCCAACTCAAAACTGCTAAACAGGTAGCCCTCCTCCAGCTACCAAATGAGGGATGGTGCATCAGATGCATCCAAGATGCTGTTAGAAGGGTTCGCACCCGGTTGGTCCCCGATCATGGAAATGGTCAGGTTATCCCCCAAGCTCTCTAAGTCAATCTGAGGATCTGAAAGAAGACATGGTAGTGCTGCTCCTACTTCAAGCTCGTTGCTGTCAGAATCACTTTCTATGCTCCTTGCAACTTCAGTAGTCGGTTCAGCCATTTCTTCCATATCACCGTCTTGCAGCTGCAAGTCAAAGAAAATCTCAAAGCCGGAAACCCGCTACTTCTCAGAGTTGAACCAGGGTTCAGGGAACTGTAAAATGGGAGATCTTCACCCTCCCGAACAAAATAACCATTCAGCATTCCCGAAATTGGTTTGTGTACAAGCTCATAGCGCTTCCCGGTCTGCTTAGCTCTGGCTCTGCCAGCCATCTCTTTCCCTTTTCTAACCCAATCCTCTTTGGTGGGCGTATAGCCAAGACCAAAGGCATATGGGTTATGTGGCACATTAGCCACTACAGTAACGCCCTTCCGGTCATTTCTCTCCAACCCCATTCCTGCATATGTTGGAGCTTGTTCATGAAGTAGATTGATTGAGCACTGATATATAAGCCCTCATTAGCTGCCAAGAAGGTTTGTTCTGCCCGGGCCTTAGCTAGGGTAAATCCAGAAAGGAAAACATCTTCCTCGTCATGAACAATTTCCAGTACAGGTGTAGTTACCTCTGGGGGAGGATGGATAGATGAATTCCCAAACACAATAGCCACCCCTTTCCCATGAGGGTATTTCAGTATTTGGTGAAGGGTAGAGGAGACAGCTTTCACTTGGTGTAGCCATGGCCTTTCTAGCAGGAGATTAAAAGTGGCCAGCACATCCAGGACATAGAACTCAATATCCTATTGAGCTGGGCCCACTTGAACTCTGATCTGTACTGTGTCCATTACCTCTCTGCTAGTGTTGTCATACGCCCAAATCACCTGGCTGTAGGCATGAAATTTGCTGGTTTCAAGCTGATGGCATATGTTATACGAGATGGGCAGACGTTGATTGTTGACTCAGTATCGACCAACACCACTGGCACCCAGCTCAACTGATATGTACAGAGGTTTGTTATGTGCTGAGCCTTCTGGCGATAGTTCTCTGTCTGAGAAGATCAAGGTTGGCACAGCGTCTCCCAGGAAAACTAATCCAACAAGCTGTTAGGAGTGGTGTCAATGGATAATTTGGCTTTATCCATTGCTGATAGCACAGTCTGTCAGTGCACGCGAGAAGCCATGAGCAGACCCCAGATTGAAATATCGGCCTGGATCTTCTTTAAATGTTTCAGCACTGCTTCTTCTTCTAACTGCTTTTCCCTCTGCTTCTCTACATCTTTATCGTTTCCGGAGGCTTCAGCTTGGTCCAAATGTGGGGGCTTGAAGTACCGCCCACTTCTAGTCATATGGTCCACCTCTTTAGAGTACCAAGTATTGTTTGGCAGGTCTTCACCCCAATCCTCATTGGTACGAGTCAAAAGCAAATCATCGTCTTCCCACCATACACCTCCGACAGCTGACAAATAGTTCCCCGGCTCCAGTCTTATCATTCTACCATCGGAAATATCCCCCGCTAGATGTTGAGCTATTCCAGCTTCCTGTTTGTCTTGATCCCTTTTTTGCACAAACCGCTTCAGCGCAACTTCTTGTTCAGTATCCATGGTACTCACGGTGCCCAATTCTTGAGCTAAATTCTTAATACTGATGTTCTCCGGCAGTTTCCCATTGTTTTTGGCCAGTCCGGCCATTGCAGCTATTCTTGCTTCATTTTTTTTAGGTATTGGTCAAGTTTTTTCCTCTCTGTCGAGTTCATCACTAAGCCACCCGGAGTTGTCTCTCGACCCATTCAAATCAAACCAGTCAATTTGCATGTCCTCCTGATCTTGCTCGTCATAGAACTGCAGATTGTCCAGATCCTCCTCTAGCTCCGCTAGGTGATCCAGACCTTGGTTTGGACCATCTTCTCGAACCACACTGACCTTCACTATTGCCGGCAATACCACTTCGGGTTTGGCTTGATCAGTTGGTGTAATGGAACAGCACGGGTCATATACCCCCTCAAATAAATCCGTAGGGTTCTTAGGCAATAGACTGACATTCTTCCCCAAGACCAACCGCCCTTCTTCTGCCATTGTCACCACCATGGGTTCAATCTGAGGTGTGGACACGTCCATCATGCACAAGTTTGTGCTTTCAGGAATGAACATGACTTGTTTGGGTAGGTGGAAATGGACGATATATACGCTGGTCATATGGGATGTCCAGTGTATGTATTAAGTTTAGGTGCCGGGGTAGGGGAACCTGGTTGTGGGCTGGAAGAGGGTTAGTGGTTACATTTGGCTTTTGGGGTGGTGCTATCACTTTGTTGTCAATGAGATCTTGAATCTCATGATGCAGCCTATAACATTGGTCGGTGTCGTGACTGTGCTACTGGTGAAACGCACAGTATTTGGCCGAATTGTGTTTCGGTGGGAGAGGATCGAGTAGTGGGCGCTGTTTTAACGGCTTTGGGTGCCCCTTTTTTATCAGGACCCCCAGGGCTTTAGATAAGGGCATATAGAGCAGGGTAAAAACCCTTTGGTTTCGAGCTTGGTTATTTAAGGTTTGTGGATTTGTACTGGCAAAAGGGTCGGCAGTTTTGGGTGTCATGGTGATGACATTCACATCAGATGGCCGTGCAGTTGTGCTTCCACTCGTGGTTGCATTGGAACTATGTGTGATAGGCCTCTTTAGCTGCTCCTTTTCATCGATTATCAACCCCTATTTCATCGCATCCTCAATCTGAACCCCTATCTTATGGATCTTAGCAAATGTAAACAATGGCAAGATAATCATCTTCTGCAATAATTTCCCTTGCAAGTTGCGGACCACCATTCAGATTTGATCCTTCTCAGATGGCCTGATAGTCATATCGAAGCCTTGGCCCTCCACCTAGTTACAAAGTCCGAGAAGCCCTTCTTTGGCCCTTAAAGAGTTGCTTCAAGATCACGGGTTGTGACCTCGATCTTGGTATTGTAGGAGTACTCTGCGATGAAGGCCTCAGCCATTTTCTCCCAACTCCACTTCACAGAGTCCTCAAGTTTTGCATACTAGATAACCGCTATCCCTGACAAGGTCCGACTGAAAAGCGACAGCTTTTGAAGTCTGGTGAGGCCCATTGGCCGCAGAATATCTGAGAATAATCGCAAATGGACCATAGGATCCCCGGAACCATCGAATCGGTCTATGTGTGGCATCTTGAATTTATCCAGCAGAGTTACTACGGAATCCGTGTATCCATCCTCGATATTAGGGATTGAGTTCATACCCTGTGCCTGCTTGAAAAGCTTTTCTAGCTTGTTGACCTTTAGTGCAATAGGGTCAATCTCGAATTCAAATGGCACCTCAGTTGGTACACTGGTGCCTTGGAGGTTTGCAGTGGGATCGGATCTACTGGAATGCCCAGATTCTCTTGGACATTAATAGTGACTTCGAGTGCTGGAATACCCACTGGAGGTGCATGGGATGTGAAAGCTACTGCCGGTTGTGGTTGCTGTTGCTGCAGCCTATTTATCACTTCTACTTGATGGGTTGTAACTTCAGCTTGGCAGGCAACATCTAGCTACATGGTTTTAATGGTTTGCTAGAGATGACGGAGCATGTCTTCCATGCTAACTGGGGGATGTTGAGCCATCAGAACTGGCGAATAATCTCTTACTGGAGTGGAAGTAGAAGACTGAGCCTGACTGGGCGCAGATGAAGTAAAAGGTGACTGCTGGATTGGTGAATTATGTCTAATCCTCCTTCGTTTCGTAACCGGTGAGAGTGAAGCAAACACTGGTTGTCCCCTAACAAGATCCCCGGATCTGTAAAGTCTTCTCACACGGGTCTAGAGTGCTTGGGGGGTAACAGGACTACCCGAAGCAATTGTGATTAACTACCTTGCAAAAAGAAATAAAGCAAAAAGAAAGCAAAATCAGAAATCGCACAGCACCTCGACTCAGATATGAACAAGACACAATTGTAATCAAAAGCTGCAGCACTGTACTCAACACTGAACTTTGCCTCCAAATCTGATACTCAAACTTGAAACTGATACATACATTCATATAGAGTTTCACTCTAAAAGCACATACTAGTTAAGTGAGAGCCAAAACACCCCTATGAGGGGGAAGGTTACCCTGTCCTAGTTTCTTCAGGAGCTAGGGTTCACTATTCAAGCAATGCGGTTTCACGCAATCCTGCATTCGGGTAAGCAACCTGCCCTAGTTTGGAACAGTCTCTACGGCTTTCGATATGCAACTAGGCCGATTGGTCAAAAAGGGTACCTTAGCAAGACTACCTAATATACCTCTCACATCTAATACCGAGAAGTGAAAGGAGGATCAAACAGTATAGTGGTAGTCCAGATCCAAGGGTTCGTGGCAGAGCCCGCAACCGGTCAGCCTTTTGGCAAGTTTTTCCAAGCAAGCCTCTGGCAAACCATTCAGGAATAGCAGATGGCAAACACAGTGACTTAGGCGCACCAATGCAAATACAAATGTAAAGAAACACATAAGTGTAGATAAAATGTCATATCATGAGTTCGAGTCAAGTTCTATAAATCCCCAGCAGAGTTGCCAGAAAGTGTAGCTCGGCTTTTTCGCGCCCCCTTTCAGAAACTCGAAAATAAGCCCTACAGTTCGGACTCCCGTGGTTCTGAATCTAATCTCACAAGTGCAATGTGAAATTGATAAACACCAAAGAGTCCAAATTCGGCAAATCTTTTTGGAAAATCGATTTTGAATCAAAAATGCCAAAATTGGACTGCTTTGCCAGATACAAAGTCCCCACCTAAATATTTTATTTTGGGAAAATTAAGGAAACCCATTACTCGTGCCAAAGGCCACGTGTCCGTCATCATCAAAGTTGCCACGGCTCGGGAACTTAGATACAAGAAGGGAAGGTCATGAATTGAGCACCCCTGCTCGCCTGATCAAAGATCGGCCTCTACTAATCATGATATGATTTTTATAAACATTATGTGCTCTCGTTCCGATTATTAAGCTAGCATTATTATGTGATGCGCACAAGCAAGTATAGATTAGTTTACCCGAATTGGAACAACTCAATTTCATGTTTGTTTTGTGAAAAAGGTTTGAATTTGCCACCTCAGGTGGGCTTAAAGTTTGTGAATTTGCCACTCAACAAAGTGGGCTTAAAACTGTGAATTTGCCACTAGACATAGTGGGCCTAAACATATATTCGTTGAATCATTCTAATCCAAGCAACATGCTTCCATCCACAGGCACTCAAATAGTTATAGCAAGTAAGCATTTAGCATCATGGTAAGCATACTTGTCATAGCAATCACTTACACTCATGCAAGTATGTTAAAACACTAAAAACTCACCTAGTACTCCAAGCTGAGAAGATATGAGTTAGAAAAAAATATGCATGATTCCTAACTATGCAAGATGTCTAATGCAACACATGCAATATGCAATTAATAGGCTTGGCAATTAATATGGCATATGAATCGATTTGATAACATGCGGTTAAACACGTATTCAGAGAAGTATGGAAATAACAATGTAGTTTGAATGATGCGCTAAGCCTTGGTGCATGCAATACAAATGAATGGATGTAAGCATAAAGCATAAGGTATGCTAATTGAAACATGTCCCTAATCTAACCATCAAAAGCTGATAAATAAAAGGGAGAAAGATGTAGGGTTGGAAAACATACACATTATTACATTACGCTCTCACGAAGGAGAGTTCGAATGAATAAACTAGCTAAGCTACACTAAACCAAGCTAATTAAGCTAATTATTACAAAATTTGAACAAATAGCTAAACTAATTAGCTAATTATTACAACACTTGAAAGAATAATAAGTTAACTAACTATCTGAGCTAATTAAAAACTTAACTAGGCTAAGCTAATTAAATAATACAATAACAACTAATTAGCTACAACTAATTAGACTAATTAAATATTACAACACAATTTATTATGCTAATGAAACAATTAAATAATTAAACGTATTTGATAGAGCATAATGAAAGATGGATGGAGGTTGCATGCGCATCGCCTGAAAGCTACTCTGTCTGCCCAGGCCATCTCTGTTTCACCTTCAGCCACTGTCTCTGTTTCTGCAAAATTGCACTGCTGGCCACACACCAAGAGCCGGCCGTGCATCACTGATGGCCGGCTGGGCCTACAGAGGGCCGGTCGTGCATTGATTTGGTGCAAAGCTCTGTTTTTGTGCTCTGAGGTGAAATCAGTGTAGATAGAGCATTTTCAACCTCTCTGTTTGTCATTCCTTCATTCTCTGTCACGAGAAAGCCTCAAGAGAAGGTTGGGATTGATTGCAAAACCATCAACGAGCAATATGATTGTTTGATGATCTCAGATATCATTTTGGACAAAAATCAATGAATATAATGCAAATGATCACCCCTTTGTGATGATTTTTTACATGTCGCAAAAAATTAACAATTAGTGACTTTTTTTCATGATTTTTATAAATTGTCGTTAAAACTTACAATTAGTGACATTTTTCTGTGACGAATTTTTCAAACTGTAATTGAAAGTTCAAAATTAGTGACTTTTTTTATGACAATTTTTTTAAACTGTCGCTAAAACTTATAATTTAGTGACATTTTTTGAGACAATTTTCAAACTGTCGCTGAAAATTAACAATTAGTGACGTTTTTTCATAGTGTATTATGAAAAATGTCATTAATTATTATAAGATCTATTGAACAATAAGTCCACTTAGTAGGACCAACACGTAAGTCCCCCAAGAAAGAATAAAGAAATAAAAAAAAAAATTGGTTTATTCAGTCTATATTCCCTTTAAACACTCTGAAGGAGAAACAAATTGTTCGCTCAGCATAATTTGCTATAAAGAGAGAGTGCTATACATGGTAGCTCCAAAAAAGCATAAGGCAAATTTGAAATAGAACCAGTTGAATATGTAACAAATAACTGCTAGACCACACTTGTCCAGATCATTTTCTCTACGGAAGTAGTTAAATCAAGCTTTTCGCTCACCAAGGCAACTCCTATCCAAGTAAAAGAATATTGTGCATAAAGGATTCAAAAATGCCAAATTCATCATTATCAAACCAGGAAGATCAGTATGTTCAATTGACAATGACCATTAAATAAGTTACATACAAAAGTCAATTGTTGACATAATAATAATTTAATGACTACAAAAATAATATATCAAAGCAAGAAGAAGGCTGGTATAAAGCACCCAAGAAAATATTCATACAAATTTGAAGTAAAAGAAAAATAAGCTATTCAAATATAGAAATCTCCTTTGGGGTTATTAGGCATTATTCTATCCATATTGCAAAAGGAAACGAAATATTTGCTTAGTGACAATATTACTAGGAGAAAGTCATTGACTCTCCCAAAAAATCGCAATTGAAAGGAGAACTTAGTGTGTGCACAATAACTCCTAAATCATACTCCTCGGGCTTTATCACCCCCAACATTGCATTTAAATCAAGCCATGGAATCAATGACCCAAGTCTAATCAAGTAAAATTATTTATAATGAAAAATTCAAATGTCAAACTCATAGGGAGTACATATTCCACCTAAGAACCATTTCCGCTTCCCCGTATCGAACGGTTAAGAAAGGGATTGATGGAAAATAATGACTAAAAGAACAATAAAACATCTAAAAATCAATGTATATTGTCATAACTAACACTCCATTGCCTAGGGGATACTAGGATGCCAAGAGCATCTCCAACGGTAATAGGCATTTTACCTATCTAAACATTATTATAAAGTATATATTTTATTTTGTCTATCAACTATTTCATGTTCTACTCCAACCATGCTCTTTATTTTAGCTATTCATCTAAATACTATTAATTTTATAAAATGTCACATCAGTAACAAAGATGGAGGGAAATCATCCTAATGATTAAATACATTTTGCCTAGCCTTGAAGGCTAGCTACATGTAGCTAGTGAATGTGAGTTGAGCTGAAATGCCTAATCATATGCCTAGTGCATTGGAGTTGAAAAAAATGAGTTATCCTAGACATTTTGACTAATAAACATGATATACCTAATGGGTTGGAGATACTCTAACCCATTGCCAAAGAAGCAATAGTCTATGCCTTATAGATTCTGCCTTTTCATATATCAAATTAAAATAATTAGACCAGAAGTGGATATGGAGTACCCTCCTTAAATGTACTTACTGCCAATTGATGATGATGAACCTCCAAAAGCAGGAGTTGATTGTGAAATCTCGTAATTTTATATAATAAAAATAATATGTATATTTTTAATTTTTTTAAATAATTATTCATAATATTTTGAATTTAATAGTTTGTAAATTTTTATACTAAAAATTTATTCAAAATAAAATAAAATAAAATAAAATATTTTTTTGACTTTATATTATTACTCAATATTAATTTCTGAACCTTATGATATTTTTATTATATTTTTTTCTATAATTTTTTGTAATTAAATTACACTGGAATCTAATATTTTCTGTACTAAAATCCAATGAAAAACCATGGGTTTGCTCCCCAGGTTTTCTCACTTTCCACCTTCAATCTTATGTATCAAAACAGGTGGGCATGCTGATGCCATACCACCAGGTGTTCAACTTCTTCTTCTTTTCTTTTTTTTTTTAAATTCTTTTCATTTTCTTTTATCTTCTTTTGCTCTTCCTCATTTTGCCCATAAATTGAGCCTAACTATTCCTCACAATTTTCACTTCGAGCTTCATCTCTCTCCTTCTCGGTTCCCTCCCTTTCTCTCCATCTCTCATTCTCAAAACTCTCTTTCTCCTTCTTTATCTATGTTTTTCCTCCTCCCACGACCTCCACAGCCATGGCCTCAACCCATACTATCACTATCCGAACCACCAACCCGCGAACTTCACCACCATTGGCACACCGTCGGACCACCACCACCACCACCACCATCACCTATTTCCACTATCATATAGAACCACCATTCACAAAGTGTTGTAGGTGAAGAAAGAGAAAGAGAAAGAAGATGGATGAGAAAGAAACAAAGTTAGAGAAGTTTACTTTGAATTTCAAATGTTGATTTTTGGCTTACTTTCAGCATACCAAAACCATCCATTCTGGGAAGAATTGAAAAAAATAGGTCACGTAAGATGAAATACGGAATAAGTTGAAGAAATTGGCGAAAGAATGAAGTAAAACCGTTAAAAATTAAGAAAGTTATGGAGTCCGAAAGATGGTTCGAAGAAATGTCCAACATGGTAGGAAAAAAATCTAATTTTTTGTCAAATTTTAGAGATCCGACAGCATGCAAAAAGAGATGGAACGAGGCGTGTGAGTAGTGAACCAAAAACTAGGCCGTGAGGTGAATCCAATGACAGAAAAATAAGATAAAACGGAGTTACGATGAAGAAGATACAAGCATTTGAACTGATAACATTGAAACTAAATTTCTGGGTCTTCTATTCGTGCATGCTACGGCTGTTGGAGAAGATGAATTGAATTTTATCTAGCGTTTCTCGGCTCATTGTGCTACGGTGCATCCTAGTACATTTAGGTTAATCGAGTGGTCCTATGACTTTGGGGATGACCACCCTTAGGTTTTTCGACGTGTAGAATCCATTTTTAGGGTTAGATCTTTCAAATTCTAAGTCTAAGATGATGATCAACAACTAAAATTTCTAAGAGAATCCAATGGAAGATCAACGATGAGATCGCGTCCGATTAATGTGAAATTTCAGCAAGACGATCATGGAGCCAGGACGGTCATATCTTATGATCAGAATCATAAATCAAATTCGGACGATAAATCGTTAGCAACCTAACATAGTAAGAAAACTCTCTCAATCCTCTCGTTTTTTTATATTTGAAATTTTCAGATTATATACATATGATAAAATGTCTAAACTTGTAGATAGAATTTTATTTATAATTGTATGAAAATTTATGATGGTATATCAAATATTGGTAGTCTGAAAATCATGATAATATTGTGAAATTTGGATTTGCATGTGTATTTTATACTATTAAAAAGATAATTGAAGATGTTATTTGACCCTTTAAATCTGTCAGAAAGTTGTACGAATTTTTAGACAATTTTATACTCAAAATTTGAAGATGATTTCTCTACAAAGTTGTTGATAATGATGTCTAGTTCATCTACAAAATATTTCAACAATTATTGAGCTTTGTACGAATTTATACAAAGTTTTAACCAAATCTGGAGCTATAGGAAGATTTTATTATGTGTTTGAAAAATCATTAAAAAAATTTATATTAAACCAAATCTAATAATTTCTAAGAAAAAAATGAAATTTGAGAAGTCTAGGCTCATAATAAATTTTTAGATCATGGAATTAATTTATAAATTTAAGTATGGAATTAATTTAAGAAAATGTGATAAATCTGTGTCATAAACACTCTTGGAATTTTTAAGAATTATTTATAATTTATTTTTGGAAAATGTTTTCTGAAAAATGACCATAACCTGTTTATTGAGTATTCTGTAGATTTACATGAATTTTAGAGTTGTATAAGTAATTTATTTATAATTTTATTTGCAAGATATATATTCTGAAAATTTTGACAGATTAAGGAGGAATAAAAAATTATCTCTTCAATTGTTCATTTGGACAAAAATTTAATATTGTGCTAATCTAATCTTATAGATTAAAAATCCATGCATGTGTGTGATTATGATTTATTTCTTCCTTTTGGTATCTACATTATTATTGCATACCATGGTTTAAATAAATTATTTATTTAAATGTTGTACATTTGTTTACTATTGTGTGACATGTGTAATATTTTATGTTGGGAATGTTTATGAGTTGGTATAACATTATTGGTAATTAAATGTTGAATTATTGTGAATATCTCAACAAGTAAAGAAATACGAAATTTAACCAATGATACATTAAATTTTAAAAGTAATGGGGTGAGCCCGGTTTAGAATCTTGCGCAAGTGAGTTGCGAACCCTAACATGGCACGGGAAGGTATTTCGGCTCTTATCGGTGTAGGTGATATAAGGTTGGTGGTGCGGGTGTCACAATTTAGACCGTTCCCTTGGGGCAGACCGTGATGTCACGACTCGGGTATGTAACCCTGGTGCGTGGGCATCATTAGTAGTTACTGTAGGTAACATTTGAATATTTGACCAAGGGGGAGTCAGAATTGCCCGTGGCCATTGCTAAGCGGTTGAATGGAAATAGTGCTCCGCGGGGAGTTACTTAAACTTATCTGATAAACTAAATCTATGAGAATTTAAAAAGAAAAAGTGGGCATTTTCCTTATGATGAAATACTGCCTTTGTTTGTCATTTATTTATTTATTTATTTATTATCTATTGTTATTATTTCAACTGATAGCATTCCTATCATGCTTATTAAATGCTACATGTTATTCTATTACTACGCATTATTCATTGTGGGTATTATTATCGGGGTGGGTATTTCGGGTTATAGTATCTTATTGAGCTTGTCGGTCATTGGCATCCTCGTTGCCCTGACGTTTCATGCCAGGTACCAAAGAAACCGAAGGAAGCACCGAGGTGTTGGAAGGCAACATTCAGCCCTGATTAGCTTGAAGTGTGCCAAAGTTCCATGAACCATTTTTTTAAGTTTTCTAGTTTTTCTCTAGTTTTTTTTATTTATTTGTATACTAAGACAAAGTTTTAAGTTTGACTGGAGTTGAAATTTAAGAACTTTTAGTTTTGGTGTTATTATTTAATGGATGATGGTAGATTTGGTGGCAACATTGATGAGAATTCTTAATTAAGAAAATTAATTTTAAGTTTTAAACCTTATTATGATGTCTCTAAATTTTGGGACGTCACATTGATGAAGTTCTCAAAGCAGGCATGGAACTACCAAAAGCTGGAGCCGACGAAGCAACAAAAGCTGGCGTGGAAGTCAAAGGTGATGATGATTGGGTTACACCAAAAACGCCAGTTAAAGTGCTGCCAAAAATGGAACCCCCTGTCTACGAACCAAAAGGGGTTGTACTACCGAAGGGTTTGGGAGCAAATGGATTGCTGCTTGCATTATTAGCCTGTCCAAAAACTGATTGGGACCCAAATGGGCTATTGAATGACTACCCAAAAGCTGTCAATTGATTCCACATTTATAAGTATGCAGAAAAAGGATGAAAAGAAAATAAAAAAGACAGTCTATTTACTAGTGAACTCCACCATATTACTAAGGAAAAGAAGAGCAAACATTGAAAGAACTTACATCATAAACAATGTATGACATAAACATCAATGCATGCAGGTTCCAACCAAACATTTATTTTTATTTAGTATTTATTTATATACCACATATACACACATTAATGAACATAGATCATTCCTCTTTGAAAAATAGAAAAAAAGCACAAAAGTAAGAAAGAGGGAAAAAATTAAAAACAAAATTGAAAGGGAAGAAGGAAAAAAAAAAGAAAAAAAAGAAGGCATTTCATGTTCAAAAAATCAAGGAACTCAACAGTATGCCAAGGAACAAACTTTATTATAAGAACTTGTTTCAAGATGTATGGTGGTGATTTCCATGGACAGAACTTATGCTAGGTTGTCTACATATGTTATCAGTTTTCATACCATATCCATGAGTCATTGATCATCTGACACTTTACAATGCTTACTCCATGTGTTTTTATAATTTATCTACTATGCATATAGCATTAGTCTAGGACACGTTTTTCATTAGTTTAATTGACTTAGGCTTGCCAGATTTCAATTATGTACGTTTTTATTACCTAATTGATTGAGAAACAAGATTGGACCAAATTTTAGCTGTGCTACTATTACTTCTTGAAAAACAATGCAAGAATAGACAATCCGAGAGTCCTGATCAAAGGGCATTTGAGCAATTCAAGAGCTAGACAAGCGCCTGGTTTCCTACCCAAGAGGTCCATTCAAAGCCCGCTTAAAGGCAACTTGACCAATGCACTCAAAGGCTACTTGAGCACTATGTAGAGTTTTGGAATTGAAGAAAAACTATATTGATCAACCTAGAAATAGGGCTATTATAAAATTATGAGATACACAAATAGATTTTTGTGGTGCCCTAGGCTCCACAGAGTTCCAAACCTCTAACAAGATCATATGAAACTTAGACAAACAATTCTAATTTAATAAACTAACAGATCTGTAAACCTTCACTAGTTTAATCATTAAAAAACCATACACACACTTGCATCTCACATTCTTTGGCCAGCGGTGTTCGAGACGCTTTGTGAATCTAACGCCAGAGTTAGATCCGTTTAAACCATTTCAATGGATTTAGACTTGCCTAAAAAAGCGGTTTAAAAACTAAACCTCAACTATTTGATAGGAGTAATTATGCATATTGGAAAGCATGCATGAGATCTTCCTTAAGGCATAGAGTGTTGGGTTATTTGTTGACTATGGCTATATACTACCCTGTATAATAAATGCTAGGGGTGAGTCCAAGCTTAAACCCCTTCAGATGGGACAAAATTGACAAAAAATAATGGCAAGAATAGAAAAGTAATTAATGCTAGTTTATATGTTATCTGTTCCATAAACTAGCCTTGATCACTAAGTTTCAAGCCTTACTATTAAAAACTCTAAGCTTTAAGCACTAAGTTTAAAGAATGTAGATGCAAGAGTCTGGACTTCTGATCGATCTTATTCTAGACTCGATGACATAGTGGGTGTTTGGCGCAGTTTAAAAGTTACTTATTTCAGCTTTTAGCTTAATTTAAGCTAAAACGTTGTGTTTGGTGCAACTTAACTCATCAGATTATAGTTTAAATTAAGTGAAAAGTAGCTTTTTCTTGAAGTAGCTGAGGGGGTACTTTGGAGATTATAGAATAAGCAGAAAGTTGGTTTGGAGGGGCAAAATTACTTAAATGCCCCTCATTAAATTCCGGTATGACCAAATACCTCGTATATAACCAGACTCTTGCATTGTTCACTTTGAGAGAGAGAGAGAGAAAGAGAGAGAGGCGATTTTCGGTGAGGGTTACGGATTCTAGCAACGTCTCTCTCTTTCTCTCGATCGACCTTCTGCCGTCGTGATCACAATTGAGGGGCAAAACCCTAACCGTCGTGATCAATCTGAAACCCTAGAGTTGCCGGTGACAATTTGAAACCCTAGCGCCGCCGGTGACGAGCTGAAACCCTAGCACGATCAATCTGAAACCCTAGAGCCGCTAGTGACAATCTGAAACCCTAGCGCCACCGGTGATGATAGCAAACCCTAGCGCGATCGATCTCTTCTCTCTCTTTTGTGATCGTTGTCTTCGCGGTCTCTTCACCGATGGGGAATGAAGCAGCCTCCTGTGATGATCCAGCGTTGCTTTCTCAAAGGCTCTCTCTATGTCCTCTCCATTTAACTTTTTTTTTTAATAAAAAAATTATTAATTTAGTACTAATGAAAATAAATAAATAAATGAAATAATTTCTATTTATAACTTCTATTAAATAACTAATTGATGTTTATGAAAATAACAATTGTTGTTATTAAAATGAATATAAAAAAATAATATTTAATGAAATCACAACATTAATATAAATACATGAATATGAATTGATATTAATTGTAATGAATTAATAAATTAAACAAAATCTTTTAAATTTTTTTGATTATTTAATGAAAAAAATTGTGATTTTTATATTAATAAAAAAATGAAATAATAATTAAGCCATTAATGAAATAAATTTTATATTAATTGATACTAATTAATTCATTAATTGAATAAATTAAATTTAAAAAAATTAATAAATTGGTATATTTTGTAACAATTTTTAAGAAATTAAAAAAATATCAATTAATATTCATATATTTATAAACTAAAACGAGTATAAAAAAATAATATGTAATGAAATCAGAACATTAATATAAATACATGAATATAATTAATATGTAAGTAGAGAAGAACAAAAAAGAAAAAAGAAAAAAAAAAAAAAGGAAAAAAAAGGGCAAAAAGGACATTACACTGCAAAAAGCTATTTTACAGCTTGTTCAACCAAAGATTACTCTGCTGATTAAATCCATAATCTTACAGCTGCACCAAACAGGTTAACAGCTTATGTTTAAAACTATAATCCATAATCTGTTAAGCCATAATCTATAATTACTTTCCCACAGCTCTACCAAACGGGGCCATAATCAACTTCACATTCAACTTAAGTGAATCCATCAGAGAGTCAAAATTTGTCAGAAGGTTTTGAGGCTTCCCCTTGACCGATTCAAGGCTAAATTGTTATAGGAAAGAGTAAAGACATAGATTTCCTCATGATAGAAGAGCTCATAGGTTGTCACCAAACCTATGGACTCAACATATGACCTGCTTCTCCCTAATAAAACAAAGATTATTGCACTTAAAAAGCCACTATAGGACACAGTAGAGTATCATGATATAGAAATAAGTGAGAAAGACCTTACTATGTTTGCTAAAAAATGCAAGAAATTCCTTAAGGTTCAATTTGGATGGTATGAATCTTGAGGGGGAATGAGAACATGATTTAGGGCCCTTGTGATTCCACTACTTGGAATTAATTGGAATTGGAAAGTGATTCACGATTACATACTAAAATTGGAAACACTTTCCCAAATTAAGCAGAAGTCTAATCCCTACACTCCCATACGGTAATCCCACATTTTTAGATGAATGAAAATCATTTAAGAGTAAAAAATAGATTTCCTCACAACATTTAAAATTTTATAATTTGCCACATTTGTCAATAGATAATTCCTAACTAAATCAAATGCTTAAATAACACTGACAAGTAATTTTATTACTGGTAATAAGATTCTCATTCCTTCTTGTTGACCCTTCCATCCAAACATAGCCGAAGTTTAAAAAGAGCAATATGTCCTCAAAACCAACGAATAAACAATCACTATTGATGAGTATAGGCCCATACGGGCTGATCCATTAGATGCCACTAGGCCAAGGCCCAACTCAAGTCTACCAAGGCCCATTCGGTCAGCAAGCTAGACCATCTGTCCAAGTCAGACGACCACAAGCATGTAACTAACCTCTGGCGCCCTTCCATAATGGGCACAACGCAGTCAAACAGAGGACGCATTGTGTCATTTGCTTGTCTCCCCTGCCACTTGAACCTGTCGGTGTACTATCATGCATATCCCAAGAAAGGAGCGCAATGTGGTTACCATTGGCAGATAAGAATATACATACAACCACAATACGCATTCCAAGTATCTCATCTCATTCTCATCTTTTGTATTCCTCGATTGCTCTCTATCTTGAAGAGAACTAATTTATTTGTCAGAGATCCCCTAAGAAGGGCACCTACAGATGAATTCTTAAGGGTTTTGTTCGCAAGTTACCACCAAAAGACCCGAAGCCTAACTATCCAACACAGATGACCAGTGAATCCAATGACCATCATAGGCCTACCAAATACTGATTTTCATCAACTACAAATCTAATCAGAATAAAGGTGATGAGAAGTCTCAATCAGGGAAAGATAGGAAATCCAAAAGGTAAGTATCACATATATCATGTTTTTGGACATATTTCAAAATTCTATCCAGTGCCCTAACAGGTAAATGTCCAAAGCCAAGGGACTAACAATCACATAGGTTGCCAATGTCTCTAAGGAGAGCTTAGACTTAGGCGAAGACTGTAAGAACTATACTACATGGTTATTTAAGAGAGAGGATAGACTTCTCAACATGAGAAAGCTCTAGACTTAGTGTAATGACCCCAAAATCCGTATTCAAAATTACTTTTATGCCCTTGTGGGTTAGTGCATTTTAATTTAATGATATCTGTTTGAATTGAAGCATTATCTGTTGAGTTACGACTTTAAAGTTGAATTTCCGACCTTTATGGGTTCAGAAATCGAAATTGGGTGCATGGATATGTTAATGGGAATTTTTAGAGCTATTGGGAAAATTAATTGGAAATTTAATTTGTCTGATTCGTTAATACACGTTTGGGTGGTTAACTTTGTACTACAAATTGAAGGCCTTAGAGACTTCAAAAACCAGAACAAAGGACATATTTAGGATCAACGTAATTTTCAGAGTCATCTGGGAAGTTTAATTGAAATTTGATTTTGTGCGATTCGTAAGGGCGTGTTTGGCCCTTCCTATTTGTGGTAAGCCTATATATATATATGCTATATGAGTTGTTTAACTCAACCTTTGAGCCAGGAAAATATCTAAGGGAAGAAAAATTTGGAGAGAGAGCAAGAGAGAAGCAAGAGAAGAAGAGAAAACTTGAGAATGATGAAGAAATCAAGGATTTGGCTTGAATTCATCATGGTTATACAAGAATAAGTGATGGTAAAGGCTTAAGGTAAGATTCTCTCTCTCAATCCTTGAAGATCATAAACTAAAGAGTGAGTTTCTTGGGTTATCTATGATTGTATGTATGGGTCTTGTTTCTTTAAGTAAGAAAATGTTGAATCTTTGAATATGGCATGAATTATGTTACAACTTAGTTTCTTGTAGGAATTTTATAATTCTTAAAGAGGCTAAAGAGGATTCCACCATATAAGTGAGCTTTGAACCCCAAACCATGGCTACTTTATGCTCTTGTGTTTTAAATCTTAATCTTGTTCTTGTGCTTGGGAATTTGAGTAGTATTTTGGGGTTATGATCTTTGATGGAAGCTAATAATGTGAAATTTATCATGTATTAAAGAGTTTTAGGCTTTTATTTACATGAAATTGAGGTTTGATTTTGAAAATGAGAGGTTCCAAATTATACAACCATTTTCAGACTGCAAACTACCCAGAGCCGCACGTGCAGCAGCCTAGTCCCAAAACCAAGTTTGATTATGCTAAAAAGGCACATAGTCCTGCACGTGCGGCCCTGTTTCCAGCACATGCGGGGACAGCTGTGTTCAGCCAACTTTGAATAAGCATATCCTTTGCATCCGGACTCCGTTTTGAGTGATTCTTGAGCCTAAAATCAAGCCCCGGAAGTCTAGTTTCCAATGGTAGTGATCTCACTCCCAAATTCTAAATACAGAATTAGATATGCCCAAATTAGTGAGAGTTGCTCACTTTTTGTCTACCGGTTTTGTACCATTTCTTCGTCTGAACCATTTTTCTATCGATTCCTCCTATTTCTTGAGACATGGACTTCAACCTATCAAGGAGTAATGAGTTTAGAACCACCATGACTAATTGATTAAAGAGTAAAGTAAGGAATCGGGTATATTCTTATAATGCTATGTGCATTGTGTTTGTAGGTCCAGACGAAGACATCGTCCCACTGCTGTCAGAAACTTATCACTGTGAGTAATAGTAGTGTAACGATATGTTATACTTACTTCCGGTGTTTATGATTTATATATGGTTGTTGAGAATGACATATACTATTGACATTGTGCTCTGATTGAATTAACGGACATAATTGAACAAAGGCACTGTTATGGACCTAAGGTCGTTCTGTCTCTGTTAATAAAAGTGGGCCTGAGGCCGTTATGATGTAACTTGATTATGATTCATGGCCAGAGGCCAAGGGAGGTAGGTACATGTCGATGTTCTACCTACCCTACAATGTGTGGACAACTGTCGTTATGTGGGCCTAAGGCCATTCTGTATTATCTGTGGGCCTAAGGCCATTCTGTATCTTATATGGGCCCGAGGCCGTTCTGTATTATCTGTGGGCCTAAGGCCATTCTGTATCCTATATAGGCCAGAGGCTGTTCTGTATCACATGTGGACCGGAGGCCGGATTGAGATATAATTATGAACAAGATCTGTGTATGACTTGATGAGCTTATTTACACTCTTTAAGACTATGCTCAATTAATTAACCTCCTTACATTGCTATTATTCACTAAGCCTTGTTCACCCCGTTATTATGTATATTTATGTAGATGAGCCATTAGGGATTGACACTAGAGTTGTACTGAGGTTCGCCTGTCTGCCAAGTCACCTGGGGTATGTCTCCGTGTGGAGGCCTTAATTTGTGTTGGGAGTCATATAAATTATTAAGTCTTATGTAAGTGTGTGTGAGATCTATATAAATTCTGTGATTGTATATGTAACTCTGGGAATGTATTTAAATGCTTAAATCTAATTAAGCCATCATGTATGCACAAGCTCAATAAATGTTGTCTTTTATTGATATTGCTTCCGCTTAAGGCCCCGTATGTGGTTAAATATTATTCTAAAATTCTGTTTTGAGGCCTATGTCTAGGCCGGTCATGGACCAAACTTTTAGGGGCGGGTTTGGGTCGTGACACTTAGGTAGCGGTGCATGTGTCTTGCTCTAGTGGTAGTGTTTCTAAGGAGCTAGATGTCTCTAATAGGGAGGAAGTAGAGTCAATTCAACACGCTTATGCTGAAATGTATAACGAGTGTCTCAAGCTTAAGAAAAGTAAGATAAACTATGTAAAAAAGGAAAAAGATGTCTTTAGATCTATTTTTCTTTTCTTTTTTTCTTTTTTTTTAAATTTTTTATTCAAAGATCTAAAATAAGTGAGAAGACGATTTCTACAAAACAACTCAATAATTATAAAGCGATCCTTTCTAAGAGGTTCATTGCTTTAGAAAAGAAAAGAAATAATAGTACACAATCTGGTAGAAAGGCCACACCTAAGGTGTCTGCCTAAGAGAAAGTAGTGTTCGATGGTAAGGGCACTTCAAGAAGTTCTCAAGTAGTTCTTATTTTTTTCAGAATTAACCAACTTCAGACCCTAGCAAATCAATCTAGAAATCTTAGCCATGAAATTAATAGGTTGCTTTCCTTTTCTATGAATTGGCAGGTTTCACCCACTTCAACAAATTTTTGAAAGGGTAAAGGCAATATTGTGAACCAAAAGCTCAATAGGATGCCTCAAAATAAGAGAAAGTAAACCCAAATGAATAGGAAGATGTCAACCACTAACAATGTGTCAAATCCTAAAGGGCCTATAGTAAAATAAGGATGGCCTAGAAAGGATACACTACCTTGTTATGTAGTCCACATTGCACTTACGACCTTTATTACCAGAATCTTATAATTCACGATTCAGTTCACAATTTAAGCAAAATCGATACAAATCTATGGATGAAACTATTTTGGAAGTGATTTATGGTGAATCGCATGATTCACAATCAATTCACTTTAATTTAATATAAGTAAATAATTTAGGATTCAACATAAACAAAATGAAATGTTAAACATTTAGTGTCCGTCGGAGATTAGGAATTAGGGCTAATTTTTTTTCTACTATTGATTTTGGATTAAATGCCCAATGTATCGACATCTGTAATAAGAGTAGAGATCTTCTGTAGCTTCACCATATTTAATCAATGGTCAAATTTTAAACAAAACCAATTAAAGCAACAATAAAAAAGGCCCTCAAAATACAAGCCTTGACCAGTCAGACGCCTTATCGAAGTCTCCTGGCTTGGAATGCTACAAGGCGCAAGCCTTGGGCTTGGATGGGACTTGGGCCTAGGCGAACGCCTAGGCATGCCTTATCGAACTTGCTTGGCCAAAAACACTACAAGGCGCAAACCTTGGGTCTGGATGGGAATTGGGCCTAGGAGCACGCCTAGGCACGCCTTTAATAACACTAAGCCACCTATATTATTATTCTCTCTCTACGACCTAGAGATATATCGCCCACATTCTCTCTCCTTTACTATTGCTCACTAATTGAAAATCAACCACCTACCAACCCACCGTACTCAACTCCAATGAGTTCTTCCGTCTGGGCAAGGATGGATTCTCTCCATCTTCATATCTATTTCATTTTCTCTCTCTAAAATGGGTGCAAAAAGAGAACAAGAACACCTTCTCTGATCAACTTAACACGTTCATCATCTTTGGCAACCCCAACTCTTACTCGCATATTCTCTTCTATTTCATTCTTCTTTTACTTCAAAATTATGTTGACTCACGTTTTTCTTTCTGAACTGATTTCTCTTACTACAAGCCAAATTGATTTTCCACCAACACTTGCACACCTCTCTTTTTTCCACCGAAGTATTCTCACCTCTCTTCCCCCCCTCCCCCTCAATTTTTCTATATTTTCTTCCACAATCAAGCCTTTTCCTCATTTTGTCCTTTATAGAAACCACATAGCAAAAAGGCTGGCAAGAGGCATATTGTTTTATTGTGGTCAACGGATGGAGATTAAAATTGAATTGACAGTGATAATAATGTTGATGATGCAAATGGATTTTCTTCATTGTGATCGTCCCGCACCCACAGCCTATTGTCATTTGATGTTTATGAATATTCCAACAAACCCAATCTTTATTTTTGGTGCAAAAACAAAAGCAATTTGGATATTGGTGGGTGGTTGACGACGTTAATATGGGCTATCAGCATGGTGGATGGTGGTGTGAACAGGAGGAGAGAGAGAGAGAGAGAGAGACGGGTATGTGAAGAGTGAAAATGAAAATGGAGACAAAATCAGAGAGAAAGAAAAAGCCAAAAAAAAAGTGTGTGGTCACATGGAGTACAATACTATAAGGAAAATTGTGTCAATGCAATAAAATATTCGTGGAACTTGCTTTTCAATTTGTGGCATTAGCGCCACCCAAGGACATTTTCATTGATTTAAGTCTAAATATTTATCATTATAAGAGATGCCAAGGGTTTTTGGAAAAGAGAGTATACCTTTATCACCCAACTAATTGTCTTCCCATCTCAATTCTTCATGGCTTTTGTCTTTGTAGACTGGCATAGCTGATATTGACTCCAGCTTTCCAGCAGTCTGTGTACCACTGCCACTATCTAACTCAGTTGTTGGTGTATAAGCAACCACCATACTTCTCCCTCGTTGACCCCCAAAAGCAGGCTGCCCAAAACCAGAGCTCCCAAATGTTGGAGTTATAGCCTGGGCTCCTACATGAAGTTCATGACGAAACAAAGTTTCAGCAAAATCAGAGCAAATTAAAAAGCATGAGCCATAAGATACTAAAATCCCTCACATTAAAACATGCAAAGCTCTTCAAGAAAAAACATTGAAAGTCCAAAATGTATCCATCGTATACATTACAACAACAAAATAAAGAAGAAGAAGAAGAGAGAAAGAAAACCTCACCAAATGGAAAAGTACCAAATGGGCTGCTTTCAAATGCAAAAGTTGATTGGCTAAATGCTGGATTGGAACCAAAACTAAAGGATGGTGCACTAGAAGCACCAAAAGCAAGCGTAATAGAAGAGCTCATTGGTTGTCTCCAAGCCCTACGTTTGCCTAATAAAACAAAGAGTATTGCACTTAAAAAGCCACTATAGGACATAGTAGAGTATCATGATGTAGAAATAGGTGAGAATGACCTTACTATGTTTGCTAAAAAATGTAAGAAATTCCTTAAGGTTCAATATGGATGGCATGAATCTTGAGGGGGAACGAGAATATGATTTAGGGCCATTGTGATTCCACTATTTGGAATTAATTGGAATCGAAAAGTGATTCATGATTACATACTCAGACTAGAAACACTTTCCCAAATTCAGCAAAAGTATAATCCTTACACTGTAATCTCACATTTTCAGAGGAATGAAAACCATTTAAGAGTAAAAAGTAGATTGCCTCATAACATTTAAAATTTTATAATTTACCACATTTGTCAATAGATAATTCCTAACTAAATCAAATGGTTGAATAACATTGACAAGTAATTTTATTATTGGTAATAAGATTCTCATTCATTCTTTTTGACCCTTCCATCCAAACATAGCCTAAGTTTAAAAAGAGCAATATGTCCTCAAAACCAACGAATAAACAATCACTATTGATAAGTATAGGCCCATACGGGCCGATCCAGTCGACGCCGCTAAGCCAAGGCCCAACTCAAGTCTACCAAGGCCTCTTTTGTCAGCAAACCGGACCATGTGTCCAAGTCAGACGACCACAAGCATGCAACTAACCTCTGGCGCTCTTCCATAATGGGCACAATGCAGTCACATAGAGGACGCATTGCGTCATTTGATTGTCTCACCGGCCACTTGAGCCTGTAGGTGTACTATCATGCACATCCCAAGAAAGGAGCGCCATGTGGTCCCCCTTGGCAGATAAGAATATACATACAACCACAATACGCATTCCAAGTATCTTATCTCATTCTCATCTTCTGCATTCCTCCATTGCTTTCTATCTTCAAGAGAACTAATTTATTTGTCAGAGATCCCCTGAGAAGGGCACCTACCAATGAGTTCTTAAGGGTTTTGTTTGCAGGTTACCACCAAAAGACCCGCATCCTAACTATCCAACGCAGCTGACCTGTGAATCCAATGACCACCACAGGCCCACCAAATACTGATTGTCATAAACTACAAATCTAATCAGAATAAAAGTGATAAGAAGTCTCAATCAGGGAAAGATAGGAAATCCAAAAGGTAAGTATCACAAATATCATGGCCTTGTTTGGTTTAACTCTCAAAACACAACTTTTGAAAACAAATTCCAAATTTTTGTTTGGTTGGAAATTTTTTGAAAAATATGTCCAAAATCACTCTCTCCCCTACATATCAATCAATCACTTTTTCTCTCACACACATCTACCCAACTATAACAAAATATCAAATCATCCCAAACTTCCATACTCCAAAACTATTTCCAAACTATACAACCAAACAAACCAAAAAAAATTTCTAAACTCTTTCCCCAAGATTTTTTTTTTTGAAAATTTATCTCCCAAAACCAAACCAAACACACCCCATGTTTTTGGACCTATTTCCAAATTCTATCCAGTGCCCTAACAAGTAAATGTCCAAAGCCAAGGGACTAACAATCACATAGGTTGCCAATGCCTCTAAGAAGAGCTTAGACTTAGGCGAAGACTATAAGAACTATACTACATGGTTATTTGAGAGAGAGGATATACTTCTCAACATGAGAAAGCTCTAGACTTAGGTAGTGGTGCATGTGTCTATCTCCAATGGTAATGTTCCTAAGGAGCCAGATGGCTCTAATAAGGAGGAAGTGGAGTGAATTTAGCACACTTATGCTGAAATGTATAAAGAGTATCTCAAGCTTAAGAAAAGTATAATGAGGTTGGTAGAAAATGAGAGAGCTGTCTTTAGATCTTTTTTTTTTTTTCACGTATCTAAAATAAGTGAGAAGACGACTTCTACAAAACCACTCAATAATTACAAAGCTATCCTTTCTAAGAGGTTCATGCCTCAGACAAGAAAAGAAATGAAAGTACACAACAGTGTTTTGAAAAGCGTGCCTAAGCGCGCACCTGAGCTCTAGGCGAGGCGAGGCGTAGCTCTACGCCTCATGCATGGCGAGGCGAGGCAACATAGAGGAGGCGCACTCGAGGCGATTAGGCAAGCACTTTATGTTGAGGCTTGAGGCGAGCGCCTTATGCGCTTCACATTTCTTCCTTTGGTTGCTGCTCGTTGCTTTCACTAGCCTCTACTTGCTTGCTGCTCGTTGTTCTCTGCTTGCTGGTTGCTGGTTGCTGGTTGCTAGTTAGTGCTCGAGTCTATTCTTCTTCTTCGATCTTCGATCTTCTTCTTCTTCATTCAATCTTCTTCTTCTTTCCTCTGTCTCTCAGTCACTCTCTCTGTTTCTTTTGTTTTGTACTATCCTCCCTGACTTTTTTTTTTTCCTTATTTTCTTTTATGCTAGCTTATTCTAACCCCCCCTCTTCCCCCTCTCTCTCTTCTATTTTATTTTTTATTTTTGGCTTTTTTGACTTATTTACTTATATATACATATATATTGTCGATTAGTTTATAAGAACTATTTTTTTTTTATTAATTTTAATGATATGTGTTTATGAATTTTACGTGGATGATCTTAGTATATAAGGTTTTTGGTGGATGTGAATGTGAAAGTGATACTTTAAACCTTTTGTTGGATATTATATTTTTAATATACTACATATATTTGTTATGTTAAAAGGTTTGCCTATTTTATAATTTTGCTTTGCTTTTACTACGTGTGCCTTGCTTTGGTGAGGTATGCGCCTCACCTCGCACCTCGCGCTTAGGCTATAGGTGACCTTATTGGCTTGGTGCTCTTGGAGCCTTTTAAAACACCGGTACACAATCTTGTAGAAAGGCTACGGCTAGGGTGTCTGCCTTAGAGAAAGTCGTGTTTGATGGCCGGGGCACTTCAAGAAGTTCTCAAGTAGTTCTTATTTTTGTCAACATTAACCAACTTCAGACCCTAGAAAATCAATCTAGAAATCTTAGCCATGAAATTAATAGGTTGCTTTCCTTTTCTATGAATTGGCAGGTTTCACCCACTTTAACAAATTTTTGAAAGGGTAAAGACAATTTTGTGAACCAAAAGCCCAATAGGATGCCTCAAAATAAGAGAAAGTAAACCCAAATGAATAGGAAGATGTCAACCACTAACAATGTGTCAAATCCTAAAGGGCCTATAGTAAAATAAGGATGGCCTAGAAAGGATACACTACCTTGTTATGTAGTCCACATTGCACTTACGATCTCTATTACCAAAATCTTACAATTCATGATTCAGTTCACAATTTAAGCAAAATCGATACAAATCTATGGATGAATCTATTTTGGAAGTGATTTATGGTGAATCGCATGATTCACAATCAAGTCACTTTTTGCGATTCATGCAATTCTTGAAACTATCGTGTCCAACATATTTCGATTATTTGTTTCTCTCTTTTTAGTGAAAATAACATAATAATAGCGTTTAGTATGAAAATAACTAATATATATACATGATTTTTGTTATTTTGATAATAGAGAGTTTTTAATAGGATCCAATCAAATTTAGTCAGCCCGACGTTTTTTCATCTTTTCTTTTGATTTTTTTCCTTTAAAAAAATCATAATATATTTTCTAAATATGTTTAAGGTTAAAGTAATTTGCACCATGAATTATCTATTGCTATTTTATTGAAATAAATATAATTCAATATTAAATGAGATAGGTCAGTTAAACCTTAGGTTTTAAAATAAAGAACTGCAATTAATTCTTTCTTATTATTAGGTCATTGTTACTTGGAAAGGTATGTATGCTTATTATCTAAATATCAACTTCGTTGTTAAGTTATTGTTACTTGAAAATTGAGAATTTGTCTTTGTCTACTTTCTTCATTAAGAATGATTAATAAAAAAATATCTAAAAAGGAAAAAAAAAATTATGATGGTGATATTTCATGGGAACCCATGTTAACTTCTTACTTATTAGACCACGTGATCATCCTTCAAAAGGACATTGGGCAATGATAATGCCACGACTTCATGCAAATTTGAAGTCATTGACAAAAATACCCTTCAACTAATTTGAATGACTACCCACCTACATTATCATTCTCTCTCTATGACCTAAAGATATATCGCCCACCTTCTCTCTTCTATACTATTGCTCACAAATGGAAAATCAACCACCTACCAACCCACCGTACTCAACTCCAATGAGTTCTTCTGTCTGGGCAAGAATGGGTTCCCTCCATAGTCATTTCTATTTCATTTTTTCTCTCTAAAATAGGTGCAAAAAGAGAAAAAGAACACCTTCTCTGATCAACTTAACATGTTCATCATCTTTGGCAACCCCAACTCTTACTCGCATATTCTTCAATTTCTTTCTTCTTTTACTTTAAAATTATGTTGACTCACGATTTTCTTTCTAAACTAATTTCTCTTACTGCAAGCCAAATTGATTTTCCACCAACACTTGCACACCTCTCTTTCTTCCACCAAAATATTCTCACCTTTCTTCCCCCGTAAAATTTTCTGTATTTTCTTCCACAATCAAGCCTTTTCCTCATTTTATCCTCCATAGAAACCACATCGCAAAAAGGCTGGCAAGAGGCATATTGTTTTATTGTGGTCAATGTATGGAGATTAAAATTGAATTGACAGTGATAATAATGTTGATGATGCAAATGGATTTTCTTCATTGTGATCGTCCCGCACCCACAACCTATTGTCATTTGATGTTTATGAGTATTCAAACAAACCCAATCTTTATTTTTGGTGCAAAAACAAAAGCAAGTTGGTGGGTGGTCGATGACGTTAATATGGGCTATCAGCATGGTGGATGGTGGTGTGAACAGGAGAGAGAGAGAGAGAGAGAGAGAGAGAGAGAGAGAGAGAGAAGCGGAGACATTGGGTGAAATCAAAAATTAGAGAGAGAGAGAGAGAGAGAGAGAGAGAGAGAGAGAGAGAGAGAGAAAGAAAGATGGGTATGTGAAGAGTGAAAATGAAAGTGAAAAGAAAATCACAAAGAAAGAAAAAGAAAAATAAAAAGTGTGTGGTCACATGGAGTACAGTACTATAAGGGAAATTGTGTCAATGCAATAAAATATGCGTGGAACTTGCTTTTCAATTTGTGGCATTGGCACCACCCAAGGACATTTTCACTAATTTAAGTCTAAATATTTATTTTTATAAGATATATTTAACATCTAGTGTGTAGATATATTATTTTAAGTTAGAAAAAGTGGCAGAATCTTTACAATTCACAATTCAATTTGATTAGTGATTCGATACAAGGCCATTTCGAATCATGTAGTCTTCCTAAACTAGAGAATGTATTATATGTGTAGTGTTTGAAATTTAATCTTTTAAGTATTAGCCAAATTTGGGAGAACAATCACCATGATCATTTTACACAAAAATATATATATATATATCATACTTTTTAAACTTATGGTAAAAGTGTGATGGAATGTGTACCTGACAACCGTTCATTACATCGTGCCTAGTATTTTTGTTCTATGCAATAGAGTTAAAGTTAGATAAGATAGAATTGTGGCATCAAAGGTTAGGACATGTGAACTTTAATGACCTAGTGAAAATAATAGGTAAGAATTAACGAAAGGCGTCCCAAAACTAGGTAATAACAATGGCCTTGTGTGTAGTCCATGCCAAAAGGAAAAACAACTTAGGAATTGACACACAAAAAAACAAGAATTTTACTTCCATCTGACCTTTAGAGCTAATTTATATCAATCTTAGAAGTCTAACTTGTGGAAGTGCTATATCCTAATTGTGGTAGGATTCCTTAGATACGCTTGCTTTAAGAACATTTTTCATAGAGTTCAAAATGAGAAAGGTTGCCTTTTCTATCTCTAGGGCTGGGAGTGATCATGGCAAATAGTAGACATATAAATTTGGCCAGAGGCCTATGGGCTCCATGCCTAAACTACTTCTAACTAGGAGGGCCCATTTCAAGAAAAAATTAACAACCTTGAGAGCTTGACAAAAGCCCTACCTAAGATCAAACTTGAGATTGAGCTAAGCCCAAGGACCATTGGCTAGGCAAGGGCCTCAGGCCATATTTGTTTGGACGAATCGGATAAAAGAGATTGCAATGCAATGGATTGTTAGTTCTGGGATAAATAGTCCCTCAACTATTTAGATAGAAATGGTGTGTATCCCATGTTTGTTTTGTCATAGGATTACATGATTGGAAATGGCTATTTTAATGAATCTCATGTTTGATTAGGAAATTATTAAAAGACCATCATGTCCTTTAGAATTCAATGGCAACTCTAAATTTGATGTATATTTTATTTTATTTTATTTGAAGTACATTTTATTTTATTGTACTAAGACTAACAATTTTATTTAAATATGAATATTTCCATTTATGATTTTGCTAAGACAAAAAAGAAAACAAAAATAAGAGAAGACTTATATATCATGAGATTAATTTACACATTTAAAAAAAATCCAACATATTTATAATTAAAAAAAAAAGGTTCAAGAAAATAAAGAAAATAGATGTCATATATATTTAAATTGGAAGTATATTTCCTTTTATTTTTTTGCTAATACAAAAAAGACAATAAAGAAAATTAAAAATTAAAAAAGGAAAAAAAAAAAGAGAGAAGACAATTATATATCCCGAGATTAATGTATACATGTTTAAAAAAAAAGATTTCAAAAGCCATGCAAGACAAGGATGCGCATGATATTAATGATGGACCAAGACTTCAAAAGTAAAATCCTAAACATCAAATGAAATATAACAGTTACAAATTATATCAAATTTGGTTCAAATTTTCATTTTCATCTCTCAGAAACTTTTCTATTAATGATGGACCAAGACTTCAAAAGTAAAATCCTAAATATCAAATGAAATATAACAGTTGCAAATTATATGGAACACAAAAAGACACCCAATTTAGGTACTACATAAAACACATTAATGAATACCAACAGTCCTCTAGTCAATATTTTCAAATTACAGAAGCTTTTCTCATAATCTAAAATATGCAATGAAATGTCTATATTTCCACCTATAATAGCCACCAAATTGCCATACACATATAGAGCAATTCCCGGAAGAAACTAGCTTTCCTAGACGGGAAGAATAGAAATTTAAGCAGACATAAAAGGACAGCATAGAATATCATAGATCGTCACCAGAGAGAGGAAGAGAGTATGATAGATGCAAAGCTCAGAGAATTTTGGTCCAGACCTTTCGACAGGTGCACCAAGTATATTAAAGGATTGTTCAGTCCATTAATAAGCAAACACTAAAGCTAGAAATTTAATAATATGTGGAAACACCACATAAATTGTAAAAGAAGGGTTGGAGCAAGAGACAACTCACAGGTTTGTTGTCCACCGTGACAATTATATCCCCAAAGCACAATATTACCAGCAAAGCCCCTTGTAGTGGGAAGTATCCTAGCTTTGGCTGCAAGACTATTTCCAAGAACCTATAACACCACAAAGTAAATTTAGGCAAATATAGCTGATGCCATGGCAAAAAAGAGATTCTCAAATTTCAATTTCGCAACATTGTAGATATGCAAAGCCCAGATGCAGAGATATTGACAATTATGGAGGTGTATACCTGCAGAACCAGAGCTCCATTTCTAGCATTAAGTTGATTTCCAATCAGGTCTGGAGCAAAATCCACATTTAAACCAGCTCACACAACCTAACATGGATGGAACACACTGTAAAATTATTTCCTTTTTGATTGATGGAACAATTAAGAAGCATGCTGTATCTTGAGGAAATTTCTATAAAATAATTTTCAAAATAATCATTTTTGAAATGTTGATAGTGGTTCCTAAAGCCAAAAGATTTTACAGAGAAAAGTAAGACCAGAAGGGACAGATTAGACACTTAATAACTAGTAGGAATCTGAATTGCATAATTGAATAGCAACAGAACATAACTTTCCAAATTTAATTAGCTGAGGTACTATCTTTATCACGGTTGAGGATGGGATGGCAGCAGACGTCCCTGCCACACCAGAAAACATAAATGCATTTGAGAATAGTTTTTTTTTAGAGTCCCCAGAGGTAAATGGAGACTTTATAGGCATCAACAAGCACTTTTCAGGTCACCTCTCAGATGAGTATGTAGGTCTAAGGAACTTCCATCATTTCTTTTAGGTTCTAAAACGCATATAACGCAACAAAGATGGAGAAGACATTACCTGTTTGAGTAAATATTGTTGTGTTAATTCTAATTAAATTTCCTTTGGAATTCAATAGAGGACCTCCACTGCCATGAGAACAAGAAAAAAATACAATTGGCAATGCACAAGCAACATCATAACCATTTGTTCTGATAAGGTGAAAAGTCCCAATATAAGAGCATGGAAAAAAATTGGAATCAGATAATTTTGATGTCAGGAGGGGAAGTAAAACCTGTTGATTATTATTTCTGCATAGAAAGAATGGCCCTAAATAATACCTATTTCCAGGATTGACGGTTGCATCTGTCTGAATTCCACCACCAATAATTGTGACCGCCGTTTGACTAAATATGTCTCGATTTAGTCCACTAATAACCCCAACAGTGAGAGTGTGATCAAAACCAAATGGATTTCCAATGGCTAAGCACTGTTGGCTAACTCTTAAAGAAGATGACTGCCCCACCTTGACGGGCCTCAGCAGTTCTTCAGTGGCTTCCACCTGTTGTGTTATTTATAATTAAAAGAGTAGAAGATCTCAATATTTAAAAACTATACATCCTAAAGGATCAGCAAAACACAAAATCCTTTAAGAAATTTTAAAGATCACCTCAACATCTACATGATAAACACAATTCTATGGATTGATCATTTAATCAAGCTTAAAAAAATAGCGGATGCGCAAATCTCTTGATAGGCATGAACAATTGACTCACAAATACGTGCACTTTTAAAGATGAAGGCAATAAAGTTGAATCATCCAGCATTCATGACAAAGATGAAAGAAGGAACTAAGACAAAAATACAAATGCATCTCCATCTGAACGGTTAGGCAAGACTATAGCACCTACGCAAACACCCTACTTACTTAGCAAACAAGATGTCAAGAGTGTCACTTAACAATTCCCCTCCAGCAGCTAAAGTGGTAGTGATGGTAACATCCACTTGCTCTATTCTGGAGGCATCAAATGAGAGGTTTGAAAAAGCATGTTAATTTGGGTATTTTGGACCCTTTGAGATGAGTATTTGGATTATTTGAATCGTAGAACTTTTATTATTGACCCCTTTAATGAAGATTGAAGACTTATGGTGTTTTTGAGTTTTGTCTCCTAACTTTTGTTTTTGAATGGTCTCCTTTTGACACAACTATAGATTTATAATCTCTTTTTGAAATAGGGTTAACATAGACTTTGATTTTAGCACAAAATACAAATGTTAGAATTGGAACTTGTGAAATTGTGAATCTTGTGATGGGTATAATATCATATCTGAACACATAGTGTTAAATTTATCTCATTTTGGTGATTTGAAATTTTGAATTTTTTAACTTCTCATATGGTGAATCTTGGATTCTTGTTTTCTTTAATTCATAAAAGTATACAAACATATCGATTGTCATAAATCATAGCATAATCAATACTATAAGTTCGTAGATCACATCGGGGATTTGACCAACGTCTCTTGCCATACAAGCAAGCATCTTACCTATTACCACATGTGCTTATCATTCAAAACAAGTTGTTTATTGATGTATATATAACCTTTGCATATTTATAAGATATCATTAATATTTAATTGTTTAGATTTTTTTTATGTATTTTATAAATCATAACTGAATCTTTACAATTCATGATTTGGAAAGAAGAAGAAGAAAAACGAAGGTAATTTCTATTCTCAAAAAAAAAAAAGTATTGAACTGTACAAGAAGCAAAGGGTAAAAAAGGTGAATCATACACCTTGGTTGAGCTAATAAAGGGTAAAAAAATATTGAATTAAACAATAAGCAACAAAACCTGGAGATATCAGAGTTTCATCATGGAACTTCCATGCATACATAAAAGTTCAAAGAAAATTTACCTTCAAGACAGCAAGATCTTTAGCACAGTCTACACCAATCAATTTGCCCTCAAAATTCTTTTGTACCCTTTCAAAAACTATACATAATAAGGAACTGAGGTGAAACAATAATGTGAGTAAGAATTCTATTTACTTAACTGAAGATTGACCATCCAATTATGCAGTTCAACCTATCAATATAGGCTAAAGGCACTGTGATTCTCACCCTTCTGAAGCAAGAATATTGACTTGTGCAATAACTTGCCCACTGCTAGGATTTCTTGAGAGAGAATTGCCAATTACTGGGCAATATCAACACAAATTTGATTTGTTCAGAATCTCAATAGCCCATTATGCAATTTAAAATGATTAATTAGCACTATCTACATAATTAATGAAGACATATCACCAAGAACCCAACCATTTGAAAATCAACATAATAGTTCCAAATATTTGAGAATCAACTTTACTTTCAAATGTGTACAAAGAAACAACCCGGAAGTAATCAGCATTAGAACATATTTAAACATGTAAAGATGTAAGACAGGACTTGATGAGATCCAAATAGGGCCAGCCAAAAAACCAGAGACACAAGGTAGAATTCCTTGCAATAAACAAGTAGACAAAAAAATACAGTAACACACAAAATGCTATGTTTTTAATTCAGTACAATTTGCAGGTTCTTCGTCATAATGAATCACCTCTCTTTGTAATTGAGCATAACCAAAGTAAAACCATATGCTTATCAATAACATCATTTATCTTTCATCCATGCAAAAAGCCCTTTGAATTTTTCAACTGACTTACCGTGATAATTTGTCACAATGTGACCTTGTCCATACTCCAGAACCATTTCCTTCAGGGACCTACCATTATGCATACAATGACATGTTATACTGTAGCCATGTCAAAAGCTTATAAGTATGAGAAGATGGTAATATCGACAAAGAATGCCATACATGAGATGTCTAATAACGTTTATAAAATTGTGAGAAAAATACTTTTATCAGTTTGTTTTTAGCACCATAAAAAATTACCTCAACCACACCTGTCACATTAAGTTGAGAATGCAATGTTACATCAAAGATGTTGACAACGGAGTAAGTGTTCTTCTCAAAAAGTTGCAGAGTCCTTTCCTGCCAAGTAGACACAGATCAACTGACTCATGATAAAAATCCAATTGAGAGGAGTGTGAAACTGACAAATGAGCCATCCAGAATGAAAAATAAAAACAACTGGCTGGTGCAGTTGAAAGTGAACCTCGGAAAGGTAGAGTGCCCCAAAAGAATAAACGGAGGGTGTAACTTCTTCAACTGCCACAGATGGATCCCCTAAAGCATGAGTTGTATATATGTAAAATGAAGCAAACTGTAGATAAGCACTGAAAGATTCCCCAAAATATGAAGCTAGAGTGAACAAAGACCAACTTTGACAAGTATTTACAAGTATGTTTAATAAAGATGAAATTTGAGTTACAAATGTAAAAGTTGGACCCATACTTTAAAACATAGGCCAAGGAATGAGTAACGAGCCATTCAAATGAAATGCTACTACATCGTAAAACGTCAATGAGATACAGCAAATTCATAGCCAGCAAAGCAAAAGGTGTATAAAAGACATGATCGACAAAGAAATCTTATTACACAATTTAAACCTAAAAGGAATTGGTCAAAAGGAAACAAAGCTGAATTGTGCGAACCTGGTAAGTACCTTGAAGGATGATAACACAAGTACATGAACAAACTTGAGAAAAACGTCCGACGTGTTGTGAAAGGAAAATTTTTCTTTATAACTTCAATAAACTCTTTGCTATGATCATAAGCAATCCTATAAGCATTAGATGGATTAATGAGGGAATTCTTAAACAATAAAGAAAATGAATTTAAATAGTGTGATTCTTTTTCTTTTTTCTGTTTTTTGACAAAATAAGGGCCCAATGACTGCATTTGCTTATAGTATTTGGAAACCAAAAAATAAATGATAGATAAGGATATCACATATACAAGTTTACAGTACATCAAGTGAACAATTTGAAAACAAAATCACAGCACAGCACACCAAATTCACCCACAAACACTAGCTAATTACCACCACTCCATGAGGACCATGACCACCTTCAGATGCATTGCTGACAATGCACACCTCCACAATCAGCAAAAGAAAACGCTATACAAACTAATAAATCTTATAATTTTTTTCCTACTAATTGATGTGTCACATAAATAATGAAACTATGAAAACTAAAATAGGATCCAGTTTAATGATATGATAGGTGTCCCATCAAGTAAAAAAGGTTTATACAATTTGTAACTTGTTAGTTTATATAGCATTACTCATCAGCAAATGCCAGTGCCCATAACTGTAATGCCAAGCCACTTGTAAAAGCATCTCCAATCCTTCATCAAATTTTCATCAAATTCAAATTTGGTGAGAAAATAGCTAAAAGTGTGCTCCAAATCAAAGGAGAGACGGTTGTTTCACCAAATCAAAGATGCACCAATTTCCAAACGTCATATTTTTACTCAATATTTGATAAAAGGGTAAATTACATAGACCTCCCCTGAGGTTTCTCATAATAACATAAACCTCCCTTCAGGTTATTAAATGACACTAACCTCCCCTATTAGACTTATTGACCTAACAGTGTTACTGAGTAATATAATTTTACGTTTTTTACCCACACAATAAAGGCACCTCAAAATAAAATAAAAACTACAATATTCTCACTTCCTTTCACTATTTTTTTTTCTTTTTTTAATCAAGAGACCTATCTCTCCCTCTCTCCTCCCATGACATTCTGCAACTTCACTATCCAAACTCCACCACCACCACACCAAGCCGCCATGGCTACGAAAATCACAAAATTAGTTAAATCTGCATCACTTCTCTTTTCCCTCTCCATTAATATGACCATCCACAAACTCCATTCAGAGTCCAATCATGCAGCCATTGACAAATTATTAAACTATAAAAAAGAAGAAATTGCCAACACAATTTCTTTCTTAAGTTTAATTGGGTTTTATAGTGCACCACAAAATAGGGGGAGAAAAAAAAATCAATTTGGTTGTTGCTCTCTCTCTCTCTCTCTCTCTCTCTCTCTTTCTACATTGTATACCATGTGCATTGTTTGGTTGCATTGCATATTGTTTGTACTGTTTTGTTATATTGTGTATCATTTTGCATCTTGCCCCTGAACTACGCTGGTTTGATTCCCTGCAAAGGGATACATAGGTAGCCTATGGGCACAACCATTAGTTCCTGTATTTGCATTTTATTTGTTTGTCCAAGTCTTCGGCCTTGTCAAAAATAGGTCGTATCTGGACTTTGACATTCACTCACGTCATTTCATGACTCTGAGCTCTGTCAAAGAGGGGCAACTGTAGAATCTCCTCAAGCCGAGTCCGGATGTGGGAGATATGGTTGGTTGAAGTTGGGCATCAATCTGGTTGGACCAAAATTGAGCAGTCTTCACCAAAATAGGGATATCTCTTAGCACATTGGAATTTTGTTGTGTGGCTTCCACCATTGGAAATCTTACTTCCGGGGCTTCAATTTGGACACAAGAATGACCTGAAAATGAGTCTAAATAAAGGAGATATGTCTATTTGAAGTTGGACCTGCAGAGTAGAATTTGCAGTCGGCCATCATTAGTAGCAGGTCGGCCAAAAAGATGGCCGGTCGGCCCATAAATGTCTAGAAAACTCAGAATTTTAAGATATTTTGCTCCAACTGTCTTCCAAATGCTCCAGCTGTCTCTATATTCAGATATTTCAACCAAGGATCCATTTTTGCTATATATGGAGGCCATATCTCATGTTTTGGGAGGGAGAACATTTTGCAAAGGTTAGCAATTGTGGGAGCCTCTCTCTCTAAAAAAATCCTCTCTCTCTAGAAAATTTTCAGAGCAAACCACTGCTTCTCTCTCTAGATTTCTCTCTCTCTCTTGCCCTTTTGTGCATGGAAGTAGAGATATACAACTAGTTTGCCAAGGCATCCTTTATCAAAGTTGCATATCATTTGGCTGAGGTCCCTTGGAACCTATTTTTGGGTTGTTTGAAGGTCATTTGAGCCAAGAAAGTGGCTGTTCTTATGTTGTGCTTCAAGAAGTAAAAGTCTAAACTTGTAAGCTTGTTTTGCACACTTGCTTCACCATCCTTTCTCCATTGTTTTGGACTATTTTGGGGCTGGTTTTCAAATACAAAAAACTCAGTTTTTATGGTTTTAAAATGGTAGTTTAAGCCTTGTTTGGTTAGGGGGTGTTTCCCCCTCTTTGCTTCTTGGCTTGTAAAGCCTTTTGAACCATCTTTCAAAGCTTTTGAAACTACATCTCTCTCTAGATTTCTCTCTCTCTTGCCCTTTTGTGCATGGAAGTAGAGATATACAACTAGTTTGCCAAGGCATCCTTTATCAAAGTTGCATATCATTGGGCTGAGGTCCCTTGGAACCTATTTTTGGGTTGTTTGAAGGTCATTTGAGCCAAGAAAGTGGCTGTTCTTATGCTGTGCTTCAAGAGGTAAAAGTCTAAACTTGTAAGCTTGTTTTGCACACTTGCTTCACCATCCTTTCTCAATTGTTTTGGACTATTTTGGGGCTGGTTTTCAAATACAAAAAACTCGATTTTTATGGTTTTAAAATGGTAGTTAAGCCTTGTTTGGTTAGGAGGTGTTTCCCCCTCTTTGCTTCTTGGCTGTTAAAGCCTTTTGAACCATCTTTCAAAGCTTTTAAAACTGCCTCTCTCTCTAGATTTCTCTCTCTCTCTTACCCTTTTGTGCATGGAAGTAGAGATATACAACTAGTTTGCCAAGGCATCCTTTATCAAAGTTGCATATCATTGGGCTAAGGTCCCTTGGAACCTATTTTTGGGTTGTTTGAAGGTCATTTGAGCCAAGAAAGTGGTTGTTCTTATGCCGTGCTTCAAGAGGTAAAAGTCTAAACTTGTAAACTTGTTTTGCACACTTGTTTCACCATCCTTTCTCCATTGTTTTGGACTATTTTGGGGTTGGTTTTCAAATACAAAAAACTCCGTTTTTATGGTTTTAAAATGGTAGTTTAAGCCTTGTTTGGTTAGGGGTGTTTCCCCCTCTTTGCTTCTTGGCTTGTAAAGCCTTTTGAACCATCTTGCAAAGCTTTTGAAACCATCTCTTTTTGGCCCTTTAACCACTGAATTCCAAAGGAATTTTAGTGGTGGAAAGGTGGCTTTGAGGTCCAAAATGGGAGGAGGTGGCCCCCCTTCCTCTTGTCTTGCTTACATGTGTTGATGGCCTACCAAATGAGCATGTGTTTCTACTTCTTTGTGGCTTTGTTCAAGCATATTTTTGTGACTTTTTAGACCTGTCATAACTCTGTTTTTGGCTTGTTTGATCATTGGTTTCTTGCTCTTTACACTTGTAGTGTAATCTTGCTCACTAGCCTTGCGTGCCTAATGAGTTAGCTTGTTATTCTAGCATGTGTTGACTTAATTTCAGCCTATTTTTGGTCTTATTTCAGCATGTTGTAACTCTATTTTGGCCTGGTTGAGTCACCTCTTGCATGCTTCTTACACTTGTAGTGTAATCCTACTTGTTAGCCTAGCATGTTTGATGTTTTAGATTCTAACATGTGATAGCTTAACTCCAGCTTGTTTTAGCTATTATTTTGGCATGTTTAACCTCTGTTTTGAGCCGGTTTGGTCACTCGAGCCTTGCTTTGTATGCTTGTAGTGCAATTGTGCTTAATTGCCTAACATGTGCTATTGTTTTGGCCTCCAAGTCTAGCCATTCTTAGCTCATTTCAAGCATGCTTTAGAACTCTATTTAGGTTGTTTTAGGACTGTTTTGGGCTGCCTTGGTCATATGACTCATGTTTTGTATAGCTATAGTGCAAATGCCTTGACTAGCTTTGAATTTTGAAGCCTTTAGCATGTTTTGCTTATGATGTTTGCATGTCTTCACATCATTTCTCATGTGATTTCAGAGCATGTACTTCCATCATACACTCATATATATCGCTCTTTAATTGTGTTTGAGAGTTGAGCCTTATGTCTCGTTTATGAGCCAATGCATGAACATCATTTTCTTGTTTTTCATGCTATCTTCTCGGTTCATTTTAGCCACTGTTTTGGCCTGTTATAGCTCTGTTTTGGGCTGGTTTGGTTGTTTGTGCATTGTATTGTATGCCTCTAGTGTTGTGTTATTCGCTAGTCTCGGTGTTCTTGGCTTTTAGCATGCATTGCATGAGCTATTAGCATGTTTTAGCATCATTTGTCACGCTATTTCAGCACTGAAAATTATGCCATTGCACTCCATGCTTCACTCCTTCATTCGCTTTGAAAGAGGTCTTAAGTCCCTTGTTGGCTTGAGCACGGAATTGAGGCTCTTGTGCCCAATGGTTTTAGTCCTCTCTTGAGGATTTCTACTAACCAAAAGCATGAGGCTTCTTTCATGCTCAAGGTGCTTGCGGCTGAGGCCATCTTTCCCAATAAAGGACTTTCACATTGGACTAACCAGTTAAGGAATTAATTGGTAATGTAAAATGTGTAAACAAGAATTGGACCGAGTAAAACATGACTAAGATAAACATGTTGTTTGCATTGCATGTGTTTGGATCAGAAGTTAATCCAAACACAAGAAATGAGGGACGTTTCATACTCAAAGTGATGAAATGTGTCACATTTCTTAGTCGTTGTCCCCCTCGATTGTGCATGATAGGGTGGGGGCCTTTCAAGTCTTATGTGTGCATTCACTAACATTGTGCAAGCTTGACTCTTTGGCCATCATGCATTGAGAGCCGAGTACTGCGCTCCTTTGAGCTTGAGATATGATAAGGAGGGTAGTTGCACATTGTAGACCGCCCGAAACTCCTCTCCGCGCGTGAGGGCGCGAATTGTTGTTCTAGCTACTATAGTTCGGACTCATGTCACGGTTCTAAATCTAATCTCACAAAGTGCAATGTAAGACTGATAAATCACCAATGAGTCCAAATCCGGCAAATCGTTTTGGAAAATCAATTTTAATCAAAAAGCGCCAAACATGGACTGCTTTGCCAGATTTTAGGGTCGCCACCTAAATATTTTGTTTTGGGGAAATTTAAGAAACCCTGACTCGTGTCCAAGGCGAGGTGTTCGTCATCACCAAAGTTGCCTCGGCTCGGGAACTTAGGTATGAAGAAGGAAGGTCATGAAATGAGCACCCTCGCTCGCCCGATCAAAGATCGGCCTTTACTAACATGATATGTTGTTTTTTAAAACACATGTGTTCTTATTCCGGTTATTAGCTAATCTTATTATGTGATGCGCACAACATACAAGTATAGACTAAATCACTCAATTTGGAACAAAACATCTCATGTTTGTTTTTCGAAAATGGTTTGAAGTTGCTACCCTCGAGTAGGCTAAGACACGGATTTGCCACCCTCAAGTGGGCTTAGAAAACATGATTTGCCACTCTCAAGTGGGCTTAAAATGCACATTTCGATGAATTGTTCTAATTCAAGCAATGAAGCCTTCATCCACAGGCATTCACGCAGTTAACACATAAGCATATAGCCTCATGGCAAGCATGCTATCATAGCAACACTTACACATCTCATGCAGTATGCTAAAGCGTAAAAGCTTACCTAGTACTCCGAGCCAAAAAAAGAAGCTAGTTAGTAATCAATGCATGATCCTAGCTATGCCAAGAATGCCTAATGCAACACATGCAAAAATGCAACTAAGATAGGCTTAGCTATTCTAAGATGTCATGTGAATGCAACTTGATAACATACTTTGAAACACGTATTCAAGAAAGTGTATTGAAATACAATGCAGTTTGTATGATGCGCCGAGCCCGATGCATGCAAGATAGAGGAATGGATGCAAACATGCAAAGCATAAGTATGCTAATTGAAACATGCCCTAAAACTAACCATTAAAAGCGGATAAGTAAAAGGAAGAAAGACGTGAGGTTGGAAGACATACATCACACACACGCACACTTATTACAAAAGTTATGCCCTCTCGACGGAGGGTCCAAATAACAAGCTAACTAGCTAATCTAAGCTAAGCTATCTAACTAATCTAATTAAACTAGTTATTACACAACAATTTGAATAACTAGCTACAACTAGTTATTACATCACTTTAACTAATTAACAAACTAATTAAATTACATAAACATGCTAATTATCAAGTAAGCATTAAACTACACTACTCAGCTCTGCCATGGAAAGTTGAATAATGCATGCTAGGTCGGCTTCGTTCGGAAATCCATTATCATGCCCCAACTTGCCTCTGTTTGCATTTTCAGATCACTGCACAGACTTCCAAATAGTTTCTACTCCAATATGGAAACCTCCAGGAAGGCTGCCGACCACTTATTGGTGGTGTAGACCACCTGCCGACCACCCAAACTTGCTGCAGACCAGAAAAAGTGGTCGGCCAGCCACTTTTACTGGTTTGCCGACCAGAAAATGCTGCCCAACTCCAGTTTGCTGCAACAGAGAACAAGAAGGGGCATAGTAATGTATTTGCAATGTATGTGTGCACAACCACCCTCCTTATCATTTCTTAAGCTCAAGAGAGTGCGGTTCTCAACTCTCAGGCCACCAACCAAGCATCGCAATGCACGATGGCCAAGAAGCCAAGATTGCACGAATCAATGTAAATGAATGCACAACTAACAAATAAGAGCCTTAAACTCTATCATGCATGATCAAGAGCGTCGGCGACCGAGAAATGAGGCACGTTTCATCACTTCAAGTATGAAACGTCCCCCGTTTCTCGTGTTTGGATTAACTTTCATTCCAAACACCATGCAAGGCAATAACATGGAAATACAGTGCAATGCAACATGAGCATGTCAAAACAAAGTCCTTAAGCATTGAGGCACACAACACTAAGGCTATACAATGCAATGCACAATGGACTAAACCAACCCCAAATAGACTTCATGTATGCCAAGACAATGGCCAAAACACTCTTAAAAGATGGCATGAAAGGCTAGAAAATGCATGCTCATGCATTGACTCACCAATTAAGCATAACAGCATAACTCTCAAAAGTGCTCGAGGAGTGACAAATGTGGAAGTGTGACAACACTATATGCTCTGAAATCATGTAAGAAATGATGCCAAATCATCCAAACAACACAAGCATGGCATGCTAGAAGGCTCAAAACTTGAAACTAGCATAGGCACTTGCACTATAGCTATGCAATACATGAACCATATGGCCAAGACAACCCAAAATAATCCTAGAGCATGTCAAAGTGATGCTAAAACATGCATGAAGCAAAGCCAAAACAAGCTAGCATGAAGGACCAAAATATCAAGTAAGCAAGGCCAATGAGAAGGATTACACTACACCTAGCACAACCAAGCATGAGATGACTTTACCAACAAAAATTAGAGTTGTATCATGACAAAATAGGACCAAATACACACTGAAATGGCGGCCCAAAAGCCTAGGCAATATGGCATACACATGAGCTCATATTTAAGGCATGAAGCATAAATCCTACGAAGCATAAATCCTCCGAAGCATTGAAAGAGTGAAAGACGTGAGGGCATGACCACACTACATGAACTGAAATCACATACTAAATGATGCTAAACCATGCAAATAGCCCAAGCAACGCATGCTAGTGACTTGGAAACTCAAAGCTAATGAGCTAGAATGCACTATGGCTATACAAAGCAAGGCATGCATGACCAAAAAAACATAAAATAGAGCTTAAGCATGGTAAATCATGAGTAAAAGCTTGCTGGAGTTGAGCCAAAAACATGCTAGAATGATGGTCAAAAGCATGATGCATATTAGGCTAGTGAATGGAATTGCACTACAAGTGCAAGGAGCATGCAAGAGGCTATCAAACCAACCCTTGAAAGAGTTAAGGCATGCTAAAATAACACCAAAAACTTGTTGAGATGGGACCAAAACATGCTAGAAAGATGAGCTATCAACACAAGCATGTAAGGCTACTATGTAAAATTTACACTACAAGTGTATAAAGCATGCAAGGGATGACTCAACCAAGCTAAAACAGAGGTATGCCATGTCAAAATGACACCAAAAACAAGTTGAGAACAAGCCAACACATGCTAGAAAACCAAGCTCAAACATGAGGCCAATAAGGCAAGCATCCAAGATACAAGGAGAGGGGATGACCCCCTCCTATTTGGGACCTCAAAACACACTTTCCATCACTGAAATTCCTCTGAGTTTCAGTGGTAAGAAGGCCCAAAAGAGGTGGTCCCAATAGCTTAAAAGGATAGCACAAAACAAGGCCAAATAAGGCACAAGAGGGAGGTAAACCACCCCCAATACCAGCAAAGCCTTAAACAAACATGTTAAACACTTAAAACCAGAACTTTTTGCAGTTTAAAGTTAGGCCTAAATCATCATGCAAATAGGGCCAAAAGCTTAATCAAAAACAAAGGTTTAAAGGGTTAGAAACTCACCCTTGTAGACCAACTTCAAGGAAGCAACTCCAGCAAACTTTTTGATCAAAAGCAGTCCAAAAACTCCAAAACCAGCTTCAAGGTGCCTCAACAACAAGAGTATGGTGTTTCACTAGGTGTTTGTGTGCAAAAGTGTGAAGAAAAGGCACTTTCAAGCACAAATATGAAGAGAATGAGCAATATAGAGATAGATGATATATGTATAGCTTCTAGGCAAAATTCTCAACCTGAGACAAGAGGGAGGAGGTTCCCTTTTATAGAAAAACATGCAAAAAGCTTGTTGAACAAGCTTTAGGCTCCAAGCAATCCCTCCATACACTGTATGGAGGATGCCTTATGTGCCCAACAGCTGGCAAGAAAATATCTACAGGAAACTGCAAGAAAGCTGCCGACCAGTTGAAGTGGTCGGCCAGATACTTGCACTGGTCGGCCGACTAGTGAAAGTGGTCTACAAGGATGAAAAGTGGTCGGCAAGGGGGGGGAGGTGGTCTGCACAATGAAAGTAAGGTGGTGGCATGGCTGCCGATCACTTTTGGTGGTCCAAAGACCACCAAGACCAGTTGGCCGACCAGAAAACTGGCTGGCAAGGAAGAAAAGTGGTCTTTAGGCAGAGAAACTGGTCTACAACCCTTATTCCACCCTCCAAGCAAGGAAAATAAGGTTTGTGCCAAAAAAAAAACCAAAAAGGATGAAAGACAAGAGTCCGCGGGACAAGACGCGCAGCCAGAAGCCCCGAAAACTAGTCTACAGGCACCAAAAGTGGTCTACGGGAGGGAAAAGTGGTCTACGGCCACAAAAAGTGATCTACAAGACCTCTGTGTCACTCTAGGAAAAGGCAACAAGGCATGGTTCAAAAACCAAGCCAAGAGGAGAACAATAAGAGGTCCCATGACAAGGCGCACGACCGAAGACTCCGGAAACCAGAAACGAGCATAAAAATGCACAATCATCGAGCGCTTAAACGATGACATCTGAGTCTTAAGGTCGGTCAAAAATGGGGTGTCTACACACCTACATTTCCTTGCAAATACACTGCCATGCCTCTGTTTGTACTATGTTGCAGCAAAAGGAGAAATTGCAGGAATCAGTGGCCGACTGACCATATTACTAGCCGACCGGCCACCAAAGAAGCCGATCGGCCATTAGTGTTGGCCGATGATCATCAATCATGGCCGATCGGCCATCAGTTTGTTCTTGAGATCCAACAGAAGCAATCTGGAGGTTGGCACAATTTTCAGAGGTCCAAAGATGTGCAAACAGAGGCACTTAGAGGCAAGGCGGTGGATTTTCGGGAGGACGCAACTGAGCATGCATGCCTCCTTCGCCCGTGAGGCCATCTTTATCGCTTTATTAGCTAGTTGTAGTTAATTACATGAGCTGTAATTAATTTAGCTTAGTTCATTTTGTAATATGCTAATTAGCTTAGTGTAACTAGTTATTCAATTCGGTTTGTAATTAATTAGCTAAGTTAGTTAATTAGTTGATTTGTAATAAGTAGCTTAGCTTAGATTAGCTTAGCTTATTTATTCGGACCCTCCTTCGTGAGGGTAATTTTGTAATAAGTGTGCATGTGTGTGTGTATGCCTTCCAACCCCATGTCTTTCTCCATTTTATTTACCCGCTTTCAGTGGATAAATTAGGGCATATTTTGATTAGCATACCTTATGCTTGCATGCGTGCATCATTCATTTGTCTTGCATGCACCGGGCTCGGTGCATCATTCAAACTGCATTGTATTTCAATACCTCTTTGAATACATGTATCAAAGTGTTGCATTCATATGTCAATCTTAGATAGCCGAGCCTATTTAGTTGCATTATTGCATGTGTTGCATTAGGCATTCTGTATAGTTAGGATCATGTATTGTTTCTAACTAGTTTTCTGTTTTGGCTTGGAGTACACTGTAAATGTTTACGCTTTAGCATACTTGCATGTGTATAAGTGTTTCCATGATAGCATGCTTGCCATGAGGCTATGTGCTTATGTGATTAACTGCATGAATGCCTGTGGATGAAGGCTTCATTACTTGAATTGGAACAATTCATCAAACTGTGAGTTTTAAGCCCACTTGGAGTGGCAAATCATCATGTTTTCTAAGCCCACTTAAGGGTGGCAAATTCGCGCTTTAGCCTACTTGCGAGTAGTACTTTCAAACCATTTTCAAAAACAAACACGAGTTGTTTTGTTCCAATTCTCGTGATTAAGTCTATACTTGTATGCTGTGAGCATCACATAGTAAGTTAGATTAATAACCGGAATAAGAACACATGTGTCTTTAAAACAACATATCATGGTAGTAGAGGCCGATCCTTTGATCTGGCGAGCGAGGGTGCTCATTTCATGACCTTCCCCTCTCGTACCCAAGTTCCCGAGCCGAGACAACTTTGGCAATGACGGACACGTGGCCTTAGGCACGAGTCAGGGTTTCCTAAATTTCCCAAAACAAAATATTTAGGTGGCGACTCTGAAATCTGGCAAAGCAGTCCATGTTTGGCGCTTTTTGATTAAAATTGATTTGCCAAAACCAATTGCCAGATTTGGACTCTTTGGTGTTTATCAGTCTTGCATTGCACTTTGTGAGATTTGATTCAGAACTGTGACAGGAGTCCGAACTGTAGTAGCTATGAACCCCAATCCGCACCCTCTCCGAAAGGGGGTCGCGCGGGGGAAGTTCAGGCGGTCTACACAGTGCCACATTGATGGCTGGCACTTGTAGACCGCCCGAGAACTCCCGGCTCCGCGCGCGAGGGCGCGAATTCGTTCGTTCTTAGCTACTACAATTCGGACTCGTGTCACGGTTCTAAATCTAATCTCACAAAGTGCAATGTGAGACCGATTAATCACCAAAGAGTCCAAATCCGGCAAATCATTTTAGAAAATCAATTTTAATAAAGAAGTGCCAAACATGGACTGCTTTGCCAGATATAGAGTCGCTACCTAAATATTTTATTTTGGAAAATTTAGGAAACCCTGACTCGTGCCTAAGACCACGTGTCCGTTATCACCAAAGTTGCCTCGACTCGAGAACTTGGGTACAAGAGGGGAAGGTCCTGAAATGAGCACCCCCGCTCGCCCGATCAAAGGATCGGCATCTACTAATATGATATGTTATTTTTGAAAACACATGTGTTCTTATTCCGGTTATTAACCTAGAATTATTATGTGATGCGCACAGCATACAAGTATAGACTAGATCGTCTAAGTTGGAACAAAATAGTTCATGTTCGTTTGTTTGAAAACGGTTTAGAAGTGCTACTCGCAAGTAGGCAAAGTTGCGGATTTTGCCACCCTCAAGTGGGCTTAGAAAACATGATTTTGCCACTCTCAAGTGGGCTTAAAACGCACATTTTGATGAATTGTTCCAATTCAAGCAATGAAGCCTTCATCCACAGGCATTCATGCAATTATAGCAATTAAGCACATAGCCTCATGGCAAGCATGCTCTCATGGCAACACTTACACATCTCATGCAGTATGCTAAAGCGTAAAAGCTTATCTAGTACTCCGAGCCAAAAAAAGAAGCTAGTTAGTAATCAATGCATGATCCTAGCTATGCAAATGCAACACATACAAAAATGAAACTAAGATAGGCTCGGCTATTCTAAGATGGCATATGAATGCGACAGTTGATATATGTATTCAAATAGGAATTGAAATACAATGCAGTTTGTATAATGCGCCGAGCCTAGTGCATGCAAAATAGATGAATGAATGCACGCATGCGAGCATAAGTATGCTAATTGAAATATGCCCTAAAACTAACCATCGTAAGTGGTTAAATAAAAGGGAGAAAGAAATGGGGGTTAGAAGACATGCATCACACACACGCACGCTTATGCATCACACACATGTAACACCAAAGTTGCCTCGGCTCAGGAACTTAGGTACGAGAGGGAAAGGTCTTGAAATGAGCACCCCCGCTCACCTGATCAAAGGATCGGCCTCTACTAAGCATGATATGTTGTTTTAAAAACACATGTGTTCTTATCCGGTTATTAGCTAACATTACTATGTGATGCGCACAGCATACAAGTATAGACTCAATCACGAGAATTGGAACAAAACAACTCATGTTTGTTTTTGAAAATGGTTTGAAAGTGCTACTCGCAAGTAGGCTAAAGCGCGGATTTTCCACCCTCAAGTGGGCTTTAAAACATGATTTTGCCACCTTGCAAAGTGGGCTTAAAACTCACAATCGTCGAGTTGTTCCAATTCAGGAAATCAAGCCTCTACCCACAGGCACTCAAACAGTTAATCATTTAAGCAAGTAGCCTCATGGCAAGCATGTTGTCATGGCAACACTCACACTCATGCAAGTATGCTAAAGCATCAACACTTACAATGTACTCCGAGCCAAAACAAAGAACTAGTTAGAAATCAATACATGATCCTAACTCTACAAGATGCCTAATGCAACACATGCAATAATGCAACTAAATAGGCTCGGCTATCTAATATGGCATATGAATGCAACACTTGATAACATGCTTTGGAACACGTATTCAAATAGGTACTGAAATACGATGCAGTTTGAATGATGCGCCGACCCCGATGCATGCAGGACAAATGAATGATGCACGCATGCAAGCATAAGGTATGCTAATTGAAACGTGCCCTAATCTAACCATTGAAAGCAGTTAAATAAAATAGAGAAAGATGTGGGGTTGGAAGACGTGCACACACACACACACTTATTACAACATTGTGCCCTCACGAAGGAGGGTCCGAATAAATAAGCTAAGCTAATCTAAGCTAAGCTAACTAACTAATCTGATTAAACTAATTAGACTAATTATTACGAACCAATTGAATAACTAGTAAACTACTTACTAATTATTACAATACTTCAACTAATTAACAAATTAATTAAATTACAAATTCATGCTATCTAACAAGAAAAGCACTAAACTACACTGCCTCAACTCTGTTTGAAGAAGATGTATGCATGCGTTCGATTTCTCGCCCCGAAAAGCCTTCTGGTTTGCTCTTGAGAGGCTCTGTTTGCAGGGTGTCTTTAGAAACTCTCTACTCCACCTTACCAAAACAATGTTGGGGAGTGCACCAGTGGCTTGCCGGCCACGAATGATGGCTGCCGGCCATCTGCCAGCCAAGAGTGTGCCTCTGTCGGCCAACAATGAAAGGGTGCCAGCCAACAATGAAGAACTGCCGGCCACTGGTGTGCTATGACACCAAACTACAATAGAGCACAAAACAGAGAAAAATGGAGGTTCTTCCAGAGACATGTTTGTACCATGCCACTCTTTATCATCTCAAAACATCAAAGGAGTGGCACCATTGGGTCTAAAGCCACCAATCAAGCATTTTCAATGCATGATGGCCAAAGACCCAACTTGTGCACATTCAATAAATGCACAACAAACAAGACTCAAGAACCACTACCTTATCATGGATAATCAAAGGCAATGGAGACAAAGGGGATTGGCTCATTTTCATCACTTTGAGTATGAAATGGACCAATCCACCTTGTGTTCAATATAACGTCCGATTGAACACAATGCAATGCACACAAAATATGTTTATCTTTGTCATGTTTTACTTGTCCAATTCTTGTTTACAGATTTTAAGTTACCAAACCATTCTTTAATTGATTTGGTTCAATGTGAAAGTCCTCTAATGGGAAAGATGGCCTCAGCCACAAGCACCTTGAGCATGAAAGAAGCCTCATGCTTTTGGTTAGTAGAAACCCTCAAGAGAAGGCTAAAACCATTAGGCATGAGAGCCTCAATTCCATGCTCAAGCTAACAAGGGGCTTAAGACTACTTTCAAAGCAAATGAAATAGGGAAGCATGAAGGAAGATTGCAGAAATTCAATGCTGATATAGCATGAGAAATAAGACTACAACATGCAAACAACTCATGTACAACATGTTAAAAGCCAAAACATTGAGGCTAGTGAAGGACACAACACTAGAGGCATGCAACACAATGCTCAAAAGGGACAAACAGTCCAAAATAGTCCTAAAATACCCTAAATGGAGTTCTAAAACATGCTTGAAATAAGCTAAGAATATCTATATTAAGAGGCCAAAATAATAACACATGCTAGGCAATTTAGCACAATTGCGCTACAAGCATACAAAGCAAAGCTCATGTGATCAAACCAGCTCAAAACAAAGCTTAATCATGCAAAATCAGTGGCTCAAACATGCTGAAATGGAAGCATAGATGGCAAGAAAAGCATGCACACATGTTGGCTCACAAACAAGGCACAAAGCACACCTCTCAAAAGCAATGAAAGAGTAGAATATTTGAGAGTATGACAATGATATATGCTCTGAAATCACATGTAAAATGATGCTATGGCATACAAATACCTCAAGCAAAGCATGCTAGGGGCCTTAAAACACAAAGCTAGTAAAGGCTATTTACACTATAGCTATACAAAGCAAAGAACATATGATTAAGACCATCCAAAACAGAGCTAAAGCATGCTAAATCAATAGGAAAAACATGATAGAGTCAAGCTAACACATGCTAGAATAATGGGCTAACTCATTAGGCATGCTAGGCTAGTAAGCAAGATTACACTACAAGTGCAAGAATCAAGTAACAAGTGGCCAAACTAGCCAATAACAGAGTTAAAACATGTTAAATTAGAGCCTAAAACATGCTTGAACTAAGCTACAAAAAGGAAGAAATACATGTTCACAAGTTAGGCCATCTACACTTGCAAACAGAATATGAGAAGGGGGGACCACCCCCTCCTATTTTGGTCCTCAAAACCAACTTTCTACCACTAAAATTTCTCTAGAATTCAGTGGTTAAAAGGCCAAGAAAAGGTTGTTTCAAAAGCTTTGAAAGAAGGCTCAAAAAGCTTTACAAGCCAAAGAGCAAAGGAGGGGAACCACCCCTTAACCAAACAAGGCTTAAACCAACATTTTTAAACCTTAAAAACATAGGTTTTTACAGTTTAAAACCAGCTCAAAAAAAGTTTGCAAAGGCAGAAAAACAAGTGTGCAACACAAGCTTAAAGGGTGAGCCTTATACCTCTTGAAGGGAAGACAACACTTAAGCAACAAAACCAAGCCAAATGACCTTCAAGAGCTCCAAGGAAGCTCCAAGAGAGCTTCAAGCAACCTCAGCCCAAAGATGAACCACTCTTGTTAAGGGTTGATAGGTTGAAGATGGATGTATGCAAGCTTCCAAGCACAAAAGCTTTAGAGAGAGAGGAATCTAGAATGAGAGGATTTAGAAAGAGAGGCTCCCAAACCTTTTGCTCCTAAAATGTTTATAACCTCTAAAACAATAGAGAAGCCTCTCTATATATAGAAAAATACAAGCTTTGGTCGAAATATCTCCAAAAGGGACAGCTGTAACAGCTGGAGAACAAATATCTGCAAAAATCTGTTTTTCTGCATCAATTTCTTCACTGATGGCCGGCACTTGATCATTGTTGGTCGGCATGGGTCACCCTTGGACGGCAAGGGCCCAGCATTGGCGATTCATGGCCGGCACGTGGCCAAAAAAATCCCATTTATGGCCAGCATCCTTCACCTCTTGTTAGCTAGAAAAATCTGCTTTTTGGGCCCAACTTCAACCGGACATAGCTCCTTCATCTAGACTCCTTTGCAAGTCATTCTTGTGCCTAAATTGAAGCCCTTGAAGTCTTCTTTCCAATGGTGAAAGTTATACTCATTTGAGTGAAGACTGCTCAGTTTCAATCCTACCCGGATTCATGCTGAACTTCTTCTCAGCTAGTTTTCTTCTCTCCTCTCATCTTTTCTTCAACTCCAAACCCCTAAATAAGGTGTTTTGAAATATTTTCAAAAGTTCACCTCTCTTTCATTCATTTCCACTTTGTCCTTGCTCGGTTTACCGAAAAGCGCAAAATTTAACGAAATGTGAGCCTCGGAACATCGTAGGAACTTTGTTTCAAAAATATTTTGAAAGAGAGGGTTTTAAGATCTAAAATCTTTTTTGGTCGAAAAATGGGGTGTAAGGTTGGGATTTGACTCTCTCCTTGCCAAAGAAATCGAACCTTTGCATAGCATAGCCTACACCATCAAGTAACCCATCAGTAGTGCCTAAGTCTTACGGGCGGTCAAAAATGGGGTGTCTACAGAATCCTGAAGAACCTTTTGTGGAATTTGTTGCAAGATGGAGAGCAAAGGCAACACAAATGACAAATCAACCTTCTGAGAGGGACCAAGTGCGGACAGTGGTACAGAACCTTGAGCCTAATATGTTACAAAAGTTAATAGTCACTCCACTATTTACTTTCAAAACTTTGCATGAATTAGGGGTTCAGACTGAAAGTGCATTCAACAAAGGGATTATTCCTAGAAGAAGCGAACCAATAAGGAGGGTGTTTTCTGGGAGTACCATTGCTAGCAGTAGCACTATTCCCAAACCGACTGAAATCAATACCATCACTACTACAGACCCTTTTGCCAATACCAACCCACAAACAGCCGGCCTAAACCGAGCTCAAGGAAAAACTTTCACCCTCCTCCATATGAGCCTAACCAACGCACTAAAAATCCTGATGGAAAAAGGGCATCTCAAACCTCTTTAACCCCAACCTCTTCCTGACCCACTCCCTGCTAGACATAACCCCACCAAATACTGTGCGTACCATCAGTAGCGCAGTCATGGCACTGATCGTTCCTACCGCCTTCGTCATGAGGTTCAGAATCTAATCGACAACCAAACGATAGCTCCACCTCAAGAACCTAATGTTACCACCAACCTACTTTCCATCCATGACCAAGTATCTTATCCTCACCTTAATCTCATCCATACACTGCCACCTCTCTTTAACCCCAGTATAAACACCATCCTGGCCCATTTACCCAAGCCTAAGGTGTTCATTCCAGAAAGCACTGATTTGTGCATGATGGATAAACCCAATCTGTAATAACCCTGTCCTGTACTACGTTAATTAATCATCATTATGTTTGTAATTATGTGCTTAATTTGAATTTGGGTATTAATTGCATGGTTATATGTGATTTTGACTTTGTATCTATTCACCGTAGGAAAATCTGTTAGAATCTGTGCTTTGAACTAAAAATTGAAGGCCTTATTGGCCACTGAAACCGAAATTAACTACACCATTGTGATTGGCGTAATTTTTAGAGCCTATGGTGAAATTTAATTAGAAATTAATTTAGATCAAAATAATTAGATTAAACTGATTGAATTGGGTACAATTAATTAACCTTAACCAAGTCTAATTAGATAAGCCTATAAATAGGCCCCATATACACTTAAACTCACCATTTTTGAGCTCAAAATCTGAAGTTACACTCTAGAGAGAGAGAGAGAACTGAAATTAGAGTGAGAAGTGGGTCAACATTGAAGAATTGCAAGAGAATTCAAGAAACTAAGAGGATTAGCTTAAGAACTGGCTATAGTTGAAAGAATTGAAGCTCCTAGGTGAGTAACCAACTCTTAATTCATGAGTTGAGTTTGTAATTATTTGAATTCAAAGAGAATATGTAACCAAGAGCAAGAATTAAGTTGTAATTGATGAAATTGAAGTCAATATACACATGCATGTAAGAAATTGCCATGAATTTGCATATTTGAGCATGAAACATGTAGCTCATGTTGATTTGAGAGTCATATACTACATGCATATAAGAATTTCCATGGTATGGAACTCAATTCAAAAGATTCATGTCATAACTAGAAGTTGATTATGAGAACATGAAGAATATCACACCAAATCATACATGCATGCATGATTCTAATAGATTCCATGATTTTGAACATCATTTGTGCCATTTAAAGTGGGATTGGAGTCAATAATTGACATGCATGAAAGGTTTGTGAAGATATGAAGCTTGTATAAAGTTTGAATGCATGAGCTTTGACCATACCAAGAGAGATGTTGATTAATTTGAGAATTAGATCATGGTTTTGGACAATTGGTTTTAAATAACCTATATTCTCATGCTATGTAATGTTTTTCCATGATTTTGTACCAAAAACACGAACTTTAAACCTTTGAATGCTAAGTTTGAGCTTCAAGAACAATTCTGGAAATTCTAGAATTTGGCATGTCCGCTCAAACAGGGATAGCGCCGCTCGAGCGTGAAATGTTAGTTCCCCAAAGTTTTGCAGACATGATGTCCGCTCGAGCGGGGAATAGTTACGCTCGAGCTCCCAGATACACACTTTGGCTCTTAGCTCGAGCATCCGAAGTCACGCTCGAGCGTAAAAATGAAGTAACCAGTACTTTTGCAGACCAAAGGGGTCCGCTCGAGCGGTGAAAGCTGCGCTCGAGCGGGGAGCCCTGTTTCTGAAATTTTCAAAAGATGTTTTGTGTTTCATTTTCTGTCCTCTTTCATTTCTAAGTACTCTTAGGCATGCATTGAGCTTTGTATATGACCTAAAGGGATAAGAAAGAACCTTAAGAGAAATAATAAGTTAAGAACGAATTGAATCGCTTATGACCCATTGTAATATGAAATGTTTACGACCAAGCGCAAGGGCAAATCCATTGGCGAAACACTGTGAGTAATATCTTAATAAAGATATTTTCAAGTATGTTACTTTCCAAATGCTACTTCTGTATAAGCTTCATGGATTTATTGATTTGAAACATGAATGAGTATTCTATAGGCCTAATTTTGTATAAGGCCGTTTGACACGTTTGATATATCCGAATTGGGCCTAAGGCCGTTTGCCGTTTCATACGTTTGATATGTCCGAATTGGGCCTAAGGGCATTTGCTATTTGATATGCTTGAATATAAAGATGGGCCAAAGGCCGTTTGAATACTGTGATGGGCCAAGGGCCGTTTGAACATGAGCGTAATGGGCCAAAGACCGTTTGAATGAAAAAGGGATCATGATCATGAACAAGAAATACGCATAGACATGAATCTAAAGAGAATGGGCCCGAGGCCGTTTGATTCGCCTGATATGTTTGAATTGGGCCCGAGGCCGTTTGATGGCAGATGGCTGGCAGCATCCATCCATGGCCGGCAGGCCACTGATGTAAACCTCAACAAAGATTTGGTAAGGTGGAGCAGAAAGGTTCTGGAAATGCTCAACCCTACAAAAGAGGCTTTTGAGAGCAAAACAGAGGTCTTTTTGGGGCGAAAACCGAGCATGTGCATCTTCTACTTCCCGAGGTGGAGTAGTGGCAGCATAGTGTAATATCTTAATTGCTTAGTTCGTGTGCATTTGTGTTGTAATTTAATTAATTAGTTTGCTAGTTAGTTAAAGTGTTGTAATAATTAGTCTAATTAGCTTAATTAGATTATCTTAGCTCTTATTCACTCGGACCCTCCCTCGCAAAGGCGTAATGTTGTAATAAGTATGCATGCGAGTGTGTATGTTTTCCAACCCCACATCTTTCTCCTTTTTATTTAATCGCTTTCGATGGTTAGATTAGGGATCATGTTTCAATTAGCATATCGCATGCTTGCATCCATCCATTCGTATTGCATACACTGAGGCTCGGCACATAATTCAAACTGCATTGTCATTTCAATACTTCGTTAAATACGTGTTTAAATCGCATGTTGTTCAAATCGATCCATATGTCATATTAGTAGCCGACCCTATTAATTGCATATTGTATGTGTTGCATTAGACATTTGGCATAGTTAGGAATCATGTATATTTCACTAACTCATGTTTTCTTAGCTCGGAGTACTAGGTGAGTTTTTATGCTTTAGCATATTTGCATGAGTGTGAATGTTTCCATGATCAGCACACTTGCCATGAGGCTATGTGCTTAAATGCTAAACTACTTGAATGCCTGTGGATGAAGGCTTGTTGTTTGAATTGGAACGATTCAACAAATGTATGTTTTAAGCCCACTTTGTTGAGTGGCAAATCATGTTTTAAGCCCACTATGTTTGGTGGCAAATCCGTAACTTTACGCCCACTTGAGGTGGCAAATTCAAACCATTTTCGCAAACAAACATGAGTTGAATTGTTCCAAATTGAGCAAACTAGTCTATACTTGCTTGTGCGCATCACATAGTAAAGCTAGTCTAACAACCGGAACAAGAGCACATGATGTACATAAAAATCATATCATGATTAGTAGAGGCCGATCTTTTGATCGGGCGAACGAGGGTGCTCAATTCATGACCTTCCCCCTTCGTACCCAAGTTCCTGAGCCAAGGAAACTTTGGTAATGACAGACACGTGGCCTTTGGCATGAGTCAAGGTTTCCTAAATTTCCCCAAAATAAAAAATATTTAGGTGGCGACTCTGTATCTGGCAAAACAGTCCAATTTTGGCATTATTTGATTTAAAATCGATTTTCCAAAAAGCATTTCCGGATTTCGACTCTTTGGTGTTTATCAGTTTTATATTGCACTTGTGAGACTAGATTCAAAACCGCAGGAGTCTGAACTGTGAGGCCTTTCTTTCAAACCTTCCGAAAGGGGGTGCGGAAAAAGGCGAGTCCATAATTTCTGGTGACTCTGCTGAGGATTTAGAGAACTTGACTCGAACTCATGATATGTTGTTTTTTCTACACTTATGTGTTTCTTTGCATTTGTATTTACATCGGTGTGCCTAAGTCACAGTGTTTTCCATCTGCTATTCCTGAATGGTTTGCTAGAGGCTTACTTGGAAAAGCTTACCAAAAGGCTGACCGGTTGCGGGCTCTGCCACGATGGGAACATAACCCTTGGATCTGGACTACCTCTGTACCGTTTGATCCTTCTTTCACTTCTCGGTGTTAGGTGTGAGAGGTATATTAGGTAGTCTTGCTGAGGTACCCTTTTTGACCAATCGACCTAGTTGCATATCGGAAACCGTAGAGATTATTCCAAACTAGGACAGGTTGCTTACCCGAATGCAAGAATTGTTTGAAACTGCTTGTTTTGCGTAGTGAATCCCTAGCTCCTGATGAAATTAGGATAGGGTAACCCTACCCCATCATAGGGGTGTTTTGGCTCTCACTTGCTTGATATGTGCTTTTAGATTGAAAACTCTGCGGGAATATATGTATCAGTTGTAAGTCTGGGTATCAGTTTTGAGGCAGAAATCAGTGTTGAGTACAGTTCTCCAACTTATGATTGCAACTGCATGTTGTTTGTGTCTAAGCCGAGATGCTGTGCGTTTTCTGATTTTTGTTTTTTTTTGCTTTATTTTCTTTTTGCAAGGTAGTTTTTCACCATTGCTTCAGACGATTCTGTTACCCCCCAAGCACTCTGGACTCGTGTAAGGAGACTTTATAGATCCGGGGATCTTGTCAGGGGATAGCCAGTGTTTGCTTCACTTCCATCAGTTACCAGACGGAGGAGGATCAGGCATAACTCACCAGTCCAGCAGTCATCTTTTCAGGACCAGTCGTCTACTTCTACTCCAGAAAGAGAGTATTCACCAGTTTTGATAGCTCAGCATTCTGCAGTCAGCATGGAAGATATGCTTCGTCAGCTCCAGCAAAATGAATCACAAAAGGAAATCCAATTAAACTCAAATGGTACCAAATCAAATAAATACAACTTTCCAAAAGAAAAAGGACTAATTGATTCATAAGAAAACTCTTAGAACTAAATGGATCAATATTCCCCCATATAGGATTTATGGATAAATTTTCCAAAAGTTTACATATATTACATGAATTATCAATTAAGTGAATTTGATAATACACACAACTGTTAATAATTCACTTCAAAATAATTACTATAAGTATATAAAATAGATATGACTTTTTCTTGAAGATACTTAGGCTGTGTTGATACATGAATTTGGAAAGATATTTGGAAAATGAAAGAAAAAAATGTATGTAAAATGTAGGTGAAATGTAATTATATTTCATTCATATTTTACTCACTTTTTCCTTTTTCCTTTTCAAATACCTACCCAAATTCATGAACCAAACACAGCGTTGTGAAATGAGATTTTTGACATTTAATTTTAAATTTAATGAATAAATTTACCTAAAGTTTTTACTTTGATAATCAATTTATTTTAAAAAAAATTGCACTAATACTAATATTGGGTTTCAAATTTTACATTTATCAACTATGCTATAAGTTTAATTACCATCTTAAATTTTGTTAAAAAGTTCTCATTCAAAATTTTAGCAGGTACAACTGAGAGAAAAAGTATGATTTATCTATATGTTCATTGTTTGATTGAGGTAGCACAGAATTTTTGTGTCATTATTTACCTAGGTTGGGCCTAACGCATACACATGTTTTTTTCGTTTGTGTGTCTAATATTGACCTAAAATGAGTTTTTCATTTCCAAATTAAAAAGACATGTAACAATAAAATGAAATTAAAGTTTAAATCCTAATATTAGTAACAAATAAAAAAAAAGGGTGATCAACTAAAGTATTTTTAATAGAAAATGTTTAAAAACAGATAGTGTGATTAACCAATAGTAATGGATTAAATAATTATATTACCTTAATGTGGGGAAGTATTTTATGAATAATAGCACGTGGCTAAGGTGATGCCGAAGTGTCAGCCGAAGTGTCACGTGGCTTGGTCACGCTGCCAAGATGATCTTAGCTAGGCCAAGATTATCTGCGGAGATGTCGGAATCCAGGATAAGCGGATAAACGACAAGAGTTCGAGAGCGGGGACGGGTCTCAGTCTTAAAAAAAGAATAAGGCTCTTGAAGAGTTTATCCCTATCTAGCTGAGAGTCCAGGATGAGCATTGAGCTTGAGTCCACTAAAGTGAGGCTTCTAAAGGGACTAAGTCACTGCTGGTTATAAAAATAAGGCACCCCCGTGAGTCTCAGGTATGTGGGATATACTATGAGCAGTGAATTGTGAGTTAAATACTTGAGTTGATATCATTTAGAGATTACAGACTTGATCATTAGAGTGCCCCCGAGTGGACGAACCACCGCCGGATTCTCATCTTCTCATGTAGGTTATTGGGCTTAATCTATTCGGCTAGTGCTCTCCAGCTGAGTTCCCTTTATTGGTTGTGTGGTCGAAAATCAACACCCACAATTTGGCGCCATCTGTGGGAACTTAAGGAGAATAGATGGCCAACAACTGGCAAAAGGAAAAGATTGGAGACGACATCCACAGTAAGAGTGGTGAGCATGTAGATCCTAACGTCAGGGAGAGCCATAATAAAGGGCACAGGATCCGAATCTTGGGGAGAAGGACGTCGGCAGAGAGGGTAACGCCCCAAAAAAGGGTGGTCGAGATGAGTATTACAACGAAAGCGACCTCCAGGTATGGAAGGATAGATGTCTGAGGAGGGACGGCGAGATGAAAAAGATGGCAAACAAGTTGGTAGACCCACAGTTGGTTGTCAACTTTATGATGCAACCACCATTCCTGTTGCAGGACACGCTGCTATCAGCGGCCAAGACTAATGCCCAGAAAGGGAGGCAGAAAGCAATCCTAGTAGTCCCACAACATGATAGGAGAAAGGAGCACTCACATCAGCCTTCACGGGATGTTGGGCAAACTAAGTCAGTAAAAGGTGAGTGGCAGAAGACACCTCGTACTAAGGGAACTTTTGTCAAAGAACCTCAGCATATCCAGGGGAAGGGCTTGTGTTTTGATATAGTGAATGAAGAGAAGTCTAAGAGGACACACAATGACACTGGAAACAATGCCCTGAAAAGGCTGAAATTAGTTGATAGCCGAGCTTCTGGTCGTACAAATGAGGATTTGAGAGACTACCTCCAGAGGAATCGAATCAACATCGATATCACATCCCCCATCAAGCCGAGGACACCGTTCTTAGTGGTGTTGGATACGTTCGAGGCCCCAAAGAGGTTCTACATGCCGAGGTTCCATATTTATGACGGTAAGTCTAATCTGAACTTTCATGTCAGCTTATATTTAAATTCAATGGCTTTGTATAGTGGGAATGAGCAGTTGCTACGCAAGGTGTTCCCCTTATCCTTTGGGGAAATTGCATCGGATTGGTTCCACAAGTTGCCGAAAAGAACTGTGAAGAGTTGGGAAGGCCTGGCCGAGATATTTGTGGCCAGGTTTGTTACAAACAAGTTGCAGCCACTACGGGTAGACTCCGCCTGCAACCAGGAGCTGGCTGTCGTATCATTCAAAAATGGCCTGGATGATGAATGCTCACTTCGAAAGTCATTGGAAAACAACTCTACCAAAGAGTATGGAGGAGCTTATGGCACGGATTGAGAAGTATGCTCGAGTAGAAGAGGATACGCAAGAAACAAAGACATTAAAGTAAGAAAAGAGAAACAGCTCGCCGAAGTGAGGCCGAGGTAATTCCGATATAAACAGGTAGGAGACAGGATTGAGGGCTGCACAGGTAGTCACCACGGTATTCAGAATCTCGGTCTACAAGGTTCTGGAAAGGATCTGGAACAAGTCGTATTATACAGCGTCGGAGAAGATCCCTGGCGAGTTTATGAGAAAGAGTCTTGGAAACACTATGCTTACCATAATGAAAACGGGCACTTGACTTAGGGATGTAGGGCTCTGAAGATGTACTTGGAGGATTTGGTCAGACAGGGTCACTTGAGACACCTAGTAGATGAGTCCAAGACGAAAGAAGAGCATGCAAGGCTACCCCAGGCACTGGCAACACCACCTCTGCCACCGCCACCTCCACCTCCACCGCAGCAAGCAGATGGACCTCAGGCGATCAATGTGATTCACTCGAAGGTCAATGAGAATGATGTACGAGGGGAGACCCAGAGTGTAAGGCATCTACAGCACGTGTATCAAGTCCAGTAAAAGAAGCCTCGGACAAATAAGTACAAGGGTCCAGTGGTTTCTTTTACGGAGGCAGACTTGAATATGGTGTAGCATCCACACAACGATGCCCTGCTGATAACGCTGAAGATTGAAGAGTGCCAAGTGAGGCGTATACTGGTTGATCAAGGCAGTTCTTGTGACATCATGTATATTAGATGTTACAAGGAGCTTGGCCTTCACCCAGATGATCTAGAACAATCCGATAGCCTGATGGTTGGATTCAACGAAACACCGATATGGCCTCTAGGAGCCACGAATTTGGAGGTACAGGTAGGCACCAAAAAGTTAAGCATGGAGTTTACAGTGATTGATACCCTTTCCCCTTACAATGTTATTTTGGGAAGACCGTGGCTACACGCAATAAGGGTTGTTTCTTCAATGTTGCACCAGCTGTTGCGATTCCCAACCGAATAGGGGATTCAGGAGGTCAAAGGGGATCAGGTACAGGCAAAAAATTACTCCATGGCAGCAATGAAGTCCACCTGCAACGTGCGAGAAGTAGAGACAGTAGAAATTGAAGACGACAACAAGGAGGTCCTAGATAATGCCGGCAATGAACCAGCTGACAAGAGTGAGGATGCTTTGAAGAAGATTTTGGTCAAAGAATGTGATGAAGAACGCTTCTTCCTTCTCGGCTCAAGCTTAGCTGAGGAGGAAGAAAAGGCATTGGAGACTTTCTTGCGTGCAAACATAGAAGTGTTTGCCTGGACACCTTATGAGATGCCAAACATTAACCCCAAGGTCACTTGTCATAGGCTCAATGTGGACAAGTCAGCCAAGCCTGTCATCCAGCGAGCAAAAAGGCTAACATTAATACATGTGGCGACAGTCGAGGAGGAAGTAGACAAGCTGCTGGAAGCCCAGGCCATCCGAGAGGTGAGCTATCCTACCTGGCTGTCCAACACAATAGTTGTTAAAAAGAAGAACGACAAGTTGAGGGTCTACGTGGACTTCACCAACCTAAGTAAGGCTTACCCCAAGGATACCTTCCCTCTACCTAAAATTGATCAGTTGGTGGATGCCACATCAGAGCATGGAAGGATGAGCTTCATGGATGCCTACAAGGGATACTACCAGATAGCGATGTATCCCCCTAACGAAGAGAAGATGGCATTCATCACTCTAAAAGGGTTGTACTACTACCGGGCAATGCCTTTTGGATTGAAGAATGCAAGAACAACCTAGCAAAGGTTAGTGACCAAGATGTTCAAGCACCTGATTAGGAAGACAATAGAAGTCCACATCAATGACATGGTCGTAAAGACCAAGAAACTAGGGAATCATCTGGCAGACTTGCATAACGTTTTTGATATCCTAAAAACATATCGGCTTCAGCTCAATGTCTCCAAATGTGCATTTGGATTCAGATCTGGTATGTTTCTAGGATACTTGGTCACCAGGAGAGGCATTGAAGCAAGCACAGATCATATCAAAGCCATCCTTGACTTGAAAATCCTGACATCAACTAAGCAGGGTCCAGATTTTGACCAGCAAGGCAACAGCCTTGAATAGATTTATCAGCCGAAGTTCTTATAAATGCCAGTCATTTTTTCAATTGTTAAAGAAGGCCACTAATTTTTTGTGGACAAAAGAGTATGAAATCGCTTTGGCTGACTTAAAAAGGTACCTAACAATAGCTCCAATTTTGTCAACTCCAATACATAGAGAAGAACTATTCCTATACTTGGTGGTATCAGACCACGCTGTCAGTGCGGTGGTAACCCGCGAAGAGGACAGGGAACAAAAGGCAGTATACTGTGTGAGTAAGACCCTGGCAAGTGCAGAAACCAAGTACTTGGCCCTAGAGAAGTTGACACTAACCCTGGTGATGGCTTCCAAAAAGTTGAATCACTATTTCTAAGCCCACAAGATTGTGGTACTGACGGAGCATCCGCTAAAGTCCCTGTTGCAACATGGAGATTTGACAAGCATAATAGCCAGATGGACAGTAGTGTTGGGCCAATACGACTTAGAGTTCAAGCCTAAAACAGTAATCAAGGGCCAGGTGCTGGCCAAATTTGTGGCTAAGTTCACTCCTGGTGCAATCCTAAGGTGGGCTCCGGTAAACCCCGGCTTAGGATGCCTAGGGGAACAGGAAGAAGCCCGATTGGGGCCAAAGAACCCCACACCAGCAACATAAAAGAAGAAAGAGAAGCCAAAGGCTTGTGATATCTACATCGGAGACTCATTTCGGCTCTTTGTCGATGGAAGCTCAAATTGGCAGGGAGCAAAGACAGAAGTAATGTTAGTATCGCCAGATGGGCGAATGATAGAGCAGTCTATTCATTTGGGCTTCAAGGCCTCAAACAATGAAGCAGAGTATAAGGCGCTGATTGCAGAGCTAAAACTAGCAGCACCATAGAGGCTAACGAGGTAGCAGTCTTCTGTGACTCCCAGCTCATAGTAAATCAAGCAACAGACGAATATGCAGCTAGAGATGAAAGAATGCTAGCCTATGCCAAGGAGGTTGTCAGGTTGCTAACACTATTCGAGAATTGCTGGCTACAATAGGTTAGCCGAGATGATAATAGTCATGCCGACACCTTGGCTAACCTGGCTAGCATAATGAAATCAAGTGAGGCAAGAACAATAATGGTTGATTATTTGTCAAGCCCAAGTATAGAGCCCTTCATCACAAAATACAAAGCAATGTGCGTAGAGATAGGTCCAAGCTGGATGGACGCCATAGTTGTATTTGTATTTCTCAGAGATGGCAGGCTGCCAGATGACAGGAAAGAAGCACGTAAAATCAGATTGAAGTCGGCCAGATTCCACCTGTTAACAGAAGGCCATCTCTATAAAAGGTCAATCACTAGGCCCTTTTTGAGATGTGTGCATCCATCCCAGGTTGAGTACTTTATGTATAAGATCTATGAAGGTGTGTGCGGAAGCCATGCTGGGGGCAAATCACTTGCCCATAGGACCATTTCCTAGTGATATTGGTGGCCATACATGCAAAAGGATGCCGAAGCCTACGTCAGGAAATGTGAGAAGTATCAAAGGTTTACACCTTTGATACATCAGCCAACAGCAGATCTGAACCCAATGTCCAGTTCTTGTTTGCCCAATGGGGCATGGACCTAGTGGGATAACTGCTCCAGGCAACTGGACATAAAAAGTTCTTGTTAGTAGCCATATACTACTATACAAAGTGGGTAGAGGCCGAATCCCTTGCGAAGATTCGAGATATTGATGTGAAGAACTTCATCTGGAAGAACATCATCACCAGATTCGGAATCCCAAGGGCCATAGTGGCAGATAATGGTACCCAGCTTGACAGTAAGCTAATCAAGACCTTTTGTGCAAAGTACAAGATTAAGAACTATTACTCTACTCCTAGTTTTTCCCGGAGTAATGGTCAGGCAGAAGCATCTAACAAGACCATCTTGGATGGGATCAAGAAGAGGCTAGAAGCAGCCAAGGGAAAGTGGGTGGAAGAATTGCCAAATGTGCTGTGGACATATCGGACTACGCCGAGAAGATCAACTGGGGAGTCTCCTTTTGCCATGGCATATGGCACTAAAGCAGTCATCCCACTGGAGGTCGGTATCCCTGGAATCAGAACCCATGGAGTGGAGAATGGCACTAATGAGGCATTTCTTGCCCGAGATCTAGATCTGTTGTAAGAAAGAAGGGAGAGAGCAGCAATTCGGTTGGGGGTATACCAGCAGCAGCTTGCTAGGGCTTACAACAAAAAAGTTAACCCAAGGGAGTTCAAGGTTGGGGACCTCGTCCTTAGAAAAGTTGTCGGCAATAAGAAGGATCCCAGGGAGGGCAAGCTTGGCCCCAACTAGGAAGGACCATATCGCATCATCTCAGTTGCCAGTAATGAGGAACATCGGCTGGAAGACAGTGATGGCAAGGAGTTGCCTAGACCCTGGAACACTTGCAACTTTAAGGTAGCGTTTGGTAGAGTTTTGTAAATGTGATTTGAGAGTATGAGTTGTATTTTGAGTTTGTGTGTCGTAGAATTATGACTTGAGTGTAGAAAATTTGTTTGGTAAAGAGTTTTGAAAATAGTTTTGAAAAAAGTTTTGATTTTAGTGGGGAATTGTTGATGTGACATTTGATATGTGATACAAAAATTTACAACTCATAACTAAACATACAACTCAAAATTATTGTAAAGCACATGAAAATTTTTAAAAATTTCAGAAAATGTTTTTTTCAATTATATAAATCAATTGCAAAAAAAAAAAAAAAAAAAGTTCACTATTTCGGTCAACCGGCCGGACGACTGGCCGGACGTCCCGTCAGGCAAAATTTTCAAAAAAAAAAAAAAGAAAAACGCGTCTGTCAAAACAGAAAACCACAGGTGTTCTGTGCAGAGTTTTGGAATCATCGTTTGAGAACACTAACCAAACACCATACTTGAATTAAGGTGTGGAATCATGATTTGAATTCACAACCAAACAGAGCCATACCATTAGTTTTTTTTTTTTTCTTTTTTTTGAGATTTATGTAATGATTTTATTAGCCAAAGCTTTAATAAAATGCTAGCTTGATTTTGTTTTCATATATTATTGTTGACACTTGTGCGATAGAACTGAAAAAGTCTTATGACGATGTTTCTAAATAAAACGTGATGAATGACTTAGACTTATCACATGGTAAAGTTGAATTATACTTACCATATGAGAGAGTTAAACTAAGTTGGCGATATTTCTGAATGAAACATGACGAATAACTTAGATTTATCACATGGTAGAGTTGAATTATACTTACCATATGATAAAGTTGAACTAAGTTGGCAATCTTTCTAAATGAAACATGACGAATAACTTAGACTTTCCGTATGGTAGAGTTGAATTAAAACTTACTATATGGTAGAGTTGAACTAAGTGGCGATGTTTTAAAAATGAAACATGATAAGTAACTTAGACTTGCCGTGACGGTAGAGTTGAACTAAGTTTGATCTAGTTAGATTAACAGAGACACCGAGGTAGAAAACCTCGGCTAAGTTTTGTTTGAATCAGACTTCGGCAAAAATTGGAGTTGCATGCTTAATGTGAACATAAGTGATACTAAGGTTAAGCCAAGTTGTACTTAGGTTCACATTAGGGGACAGGAAGTGAGAATGAGCGTAACACTTGTGAAATTTTCTAAAATTTCATCCGAGATCATTGATGGATGGAACCATCCGAGATGAATTAATCCGAGATGGAAGTACTGTACTATACTATACCAAAAGTGTAATTGTCTGAGATACCCATCCAAAGTGCTAGATTGGAAGGGTGAAGCCTTGCGAAAGGACATCAAGTATAACTGAAGAGACAACACTTGTAGATTTTTTTTGATATTTTTAAGTATTGGCCGAGAAAAATAGTAAAGGTTTTTAGCCAAGGTGATCTGAATGATCTACTCTGAGATATGAACTTGTCCAAGATAAGGAGCCAAATTGTCAGACGTAGGAAGATCAGAAAAAATTCTAAGTATGGAAAGCACATACAAGGTGTAAAAGCAACTAAGCAAGCATATAAGCATACAACACTTAGAATAAAAAAGGAGATTGACATTCATAAAGAAACTTGTTCATTGACATCAAGATGGCACTTCGGTCCAACAAAAGCAAGTACAACTACTAAAAAGAGAAAAGTTCAAGTTTAAAGAAAAGGAAAAAAATCTTAAGTACTAGACTGAGGGATATCCTCCATCCTCTTGGCTTCGGCCTTATCTGCAACCTTGGCGTCAATCTCCTAAAGAGTTTTCTAGGCTCTTCTCAGCAGCAGTGACCTTGGCTTCAAGGGTTGTTGTTTTTTTCGGCGAAGAGCTTTTGGAGATCTCGTCCTTCTGTTCTTGAGTCAAGTCTAGGACTTGATCATTTAGAGTGAGGGACTTGGCCCCAGCAGTAACCTCCTCTTCTTCATCAGAATCCTCAGCCTCGGCTTCCTCATCTTCGACTTCGTCTTTAAAGTCTTTTGGAGATGGAGGAAAAGGCACACTGAGCTGGTTGATATCTCAGAAGGGAGAGTCTATTGGGACAAATAACTTGTTGAGCGCTGCCATCCAACCGAGGTAATAACCTCTGTTGTAGTCTTGATTGACTTGGGCTTTGTATGCATTGCGAACGGCGGCTTGCCCTTTTGAGAATGCCTTCTCATCTGCCGCCTTGATCTCTGCCTCCATTGTAACCAAGGCCTCCTGGAGCTCGGCTTTGGCTTCCGCGGTTTTGACCTCGGCTTCCTTAGTTTTGGCCTTGAGTACCTCGGCCACAGCCTCCGCCACCTCGGCCCTCTCTTCGGCCTGGTCTTATGCAAGTTTGGCAACCTTGGCTTGGTCCAACAAAAGCTTGATCTTGACTTTGGCATTCTGGATTTTCTTTATCAACTCCTTCTTCATGGCCTCGGCCTTCACAGCAAAAAGAGTGGGCATGCTGGATGGCCTAAAAGGAAAGAAATGAACAAGTTAGTAAAATTTCTAAGTATGAAGAACCTATAGTGAAAAGCCAAAAAGTACAGGTGTTGAAGACTTACCAGGATAGAATGTTGCATCATTAAGGCGAAGTTCTCATATTCACTGATCTTGGCCATATGATTTAGATATGTAGGCAGAAAAACAGCTATAGAGAACACGGCACTGACCTCAATGTTGTCAATGGCACTATCGGGGGGCTTCATTGGTCGGTCCCCAACCATAAAAGTAGAGGCCCAGGGCTCGTCAGCTTGGAGAGCACCTGGCCCACCTGCTTTGTCAGACCTCGACTTCTTTGAATATTATTTGTTGGTGGATTCAGCCTCAGCAGGCCTCTTTTCTGCAGCGATGGAGCTCTTTTCAATCTCGGCGAATTTTGAGATCGACACTATGTCCTTTGAGTCAGTAGGGATTTGTGTTATTGTGGCCTTTGCCTTGGCTTTTTTTAACTCATTTTGGCTTGGGCTTGGGTTGGGACTGAGATGAAGAGGAGTGAACTGAAACTACTCCCGGCAAGTCGGCCATGAGGTCTTCAACTACAGCTTGACTGTGATCCATCTCGTTAGTAATTGCAGCAACGGTAACCCTGGTTCCAAAATGGATTGCAGGAAGGGCGATGGGAGGGTTGGTTGGATCGTAGGTCGATGCCTCTGAATCTCAATGTTTGCCGTTGTGAGTCCTACCGGCCGGTGCATTCAGAGGAGCTCGACGTCGGCGTCAGTGCTGAGATGGGGGGATAAGTTAGGGGGTAGAGGTGGATGGCTGCTCTACTAGGTCTATAGTAGATGCTTGGTCTGGCCTTGGTGGTGAAGAGGCTGGTGGAGTTGTGGCGGATGGAGAAGTCTTGCTTCGCCTAGGAACGTCGGGCAGAGCAGACTTGTAAGTCAGTATGTAGTTAAGCAACAATGGGGCCTTGCGTCTTTGAATTGGGAGATCCAAGAGCTTCTTTAGATCTCAGCTAGGAAAGTACGACTGTCGAAACCCCTATGCTGGCTGAAGAAGAACTACAAGAACAAACAGCTAACATTAGCACAGACAAGAAAGATAAATTGACAAGACTTAATAGAAACATGAAAACTACACTTGTACTCAGTTCTTACCATCATCCTCTCTAAAAATTGTTCGACGTAAAGGAAACAGATGAAGATCATCATCAGGCACGAACTCCCAAATGCTCGAGACAATTAGGTAGTCATCTCCAGCACCTTTGTTTAAGTCAGAAAAGTATGCTATGAATTTGAAGGCAGTAGATCTAGGCTTGAGGTAGTATATGTGACCTTTGTCAGGCTTCAGGCCGCACATGGTGTAACAGAACTGGATGTCGGCTAGTGTAATCCTAGCTTTTTCTTGGCGTGCCAGTTCGATTATGCCATTGATAACCCTATATGAGTTGATGGCTAGTTACATGGGGTTAAGTTTGTGGTAGTTAAGGACTTCTCAAAAAGGAATGTCTAGGGGAAATTGAAATCCACATTCAATGAACGCAACTACAAAGAAGGGCATGGAATCTCCATCAAGCATGATAGAGTCCTCCTTTCCAGCCAACCTAATTTGAACGTGGGCTGGGATGGAGAACTCTTGATGGAAGTACTCTAGTTTGGCTGAGGTATCTACCCTCCACCTGAACATTCCCATGATGTCGACTTAAAGTGATTGGTGCTAGATTTTAGAAAAAAGACACTGGTAGGGGTTTGAGAACCTCAGCTAGACCCTAAACAGGCAGTAGGACAAGGATTTTAAAGATCTTAGGGGAAATTTGTTTTAGTTTTTCCTAAGTATATGGTTTCTAAGCAAATCCCAAGCCTAAAACTAAACTCATAAACAAAGGTGCAAGGGCAAGGATATGAACAACAAGCCAAGAAAACAAAAAGGAATGTGATTCAGAATCAAGAAAGTGACATTCAAGAAACATAGAAAGTTACAAATTCATAAACAGTGAGTAGGTGTGTGCAAATGTATGAAATATCATAAGCAAGACAATTGATGTTCTAGAAACACAGTGATGAACTTCGAAGCGCAGAACAGATTCAAGAAACAAAAATCGATTTGTAAAATGAAAAATGGCAACCAAATAAAGGAATGAATGAAGAAAAACAAAGTGTAGCTATGAATAACAGATTCAATGGCAGCAGATACAATGTAAACATGTGGCAAAAAAGTATATTGAGAAAACAATAAAGACAGAAATCAAAAAGAAGAAATAGAGAACTTACCAAATAAAGCCAAAGAAATGGAAGCCGGAATGAGGTACTTCGGAGTCAGAGAACTTGAACGATCGGAGTCAAGTGATGAAAGGTGCGCCGGCGATGATAGAAGAAGCAGTTGCAAAGCTTAAGAGAGATTGAAAATAGTGGATTTTAGAGAGAGAAAATTTGAGCAGATAGAGGAAATGTGAGAATAAAAAGTGAAAAGGCAAAGAGAGAGAGAGAAAGAGAAAGAGTTTTGTTAAAAACTAAAAAGACAGAAAAAATGTAATGAATTGACCTTAGACGACATGCCTGTCAAGCAGCATGGGCAGAAATGACTCGACTTGATAGCACGTGTCAAGTACAAGCCAATGAGACAGAAACACGTGGAGGAAACGGTTGAAAAAACTGTGCATGACAGCTCATGCGCAGTTGGGACTCTTGTAATTCTTGAAGTAATGAGGCCATGATCTTGGCCATAGAAGCAATCTCGGTTAAGATATGTAAAGAGCTTAAGAACTTGGCTCATGATCCTAAATAAAGTGGACAACTGAGTCCAGGTAACTTGAAGCCGACGAGTCGTAATCTCGGTCGATGAGAAGAATGAATCTTTAGCCAATATGTAGTGTGGACAAACGATGTAGGTTTTATCACCTCAGGTTGCCGAGGTAATAGAACCTAGAGGGCAGTTGTGGGGAAGTATTTTACGAATAACAGCTTATGGCTAAGGTGATGCCGAAGTGTCAGCCGATGTGCCACGTAGCTTGGTCACGCTGCCGAGATGATCTCAGCTAAGCCAAGATTATCTGCGGAGATGTCGAAATCCGGGATAAGCGGATAAACGACAAGAGTTCTAGAGCGGGGAAGGGTCTCAGTGTTAAAAAAAGAATAAGGCTCCTGAAGAGTTTATCCCTATCTAGCTGAGAGTCCAGGATGAGCATTGAGCTTAAGTCCACTAAAGTGAGGCTTCTAAAGGGATTAGGTCACTATTGGTTATAAATGTAGGGCATCCCTGTGAGTCTCAGGTATGTGGGATATACTATGAGCAATAAATTGTGAGTTAAATACTTGAATTGATACCTTTGAGAGATTACTGGCTTCATCGTTGGAGTGCCCCCGAGTGAATGAACCACCATCGGATTCTGATCTTCTTGTGCAGGTTGTTGGGCTTAATCTATTCTGCCAGTGCTCTCCAGCTGAGTTCCCCTTATTGATTGTGTGGTTGAAAATCAACACCTACACTTAAAATAATGAAATGATGGATAAATAATTAAATATCATTAGAGCTACACATAGTCACATTTTGGTTTCGTTTGACTATTTCAGTTGAGACTAAAAAATCATAAAGGATAAAATAGGCTGAATAAGTCAACAAGATAAAATGTCACTTCCAAATCATAATCATTTAACTTTTATGTCACAAAAGTCAAAAAAATAAATAAAATAAATAAATTGTCAAACAAACTTTTTAATCCCAAGTTAAAAAAGTTCAAATTCCAAAAAGTCAACTAATTTTTTTTTTTTTTGCTAAATGGAAACTTTATATCTATGTAATATAGAATAGCTCAATTAGCCATTCTTTTATATTTTTATTTGAAAGGTCGGGGGTTTAATACTCACTAATGCAAATATTGATAATTTTTCATACATATATATTTAGGTAATTTACAAATACATCCCTTGATGTTTGCTCAAAATACGCATTGTCCCTTATGGTTATGAAAATTATATCCCGCCTCTTCAAATTTCTAATTGCAACAAATTATTCATTTTGTCAATAAATCATCAAGACAATTAATTGTTTTTAATGATGTCTCAAATAAATTTCAATTAATAATTCGGATAATTTTATTATTGTATAGAAGCGTAGTTAGAAATTTTATTTTTTCATTAATTGTGTTAAATAAAAAAAATCTGACAAGGAAGTATTTGTAATTTTTGAAATTACAAGGGCAATTTGTATTTTAAGTAAACTTCAGAGGTTATATTTGTAATTTACCCTATATATTTCAATAGATAAAAGAGTAATTATATTATGACAAATATTTATATGATCAAATAGACTACTGACTCATAATAGTTAGAAAGTCAACAAAGTCTAAAACCAATCCACCAAGCCGATCAAGCCAAACACAACAACCATTAATAATCACATACAATCCTCATAATGAGGGAGAAATAACCATTATCTTATGAAGTTACTCAAGTGATTGAAAACCAATTGCCACCCCAATAAAATTTCCTGTTGAGTTAGATGTTGTAAGTCAATGTCAAAACAAACTATTGAGACAATAATTTCTACACAAGTATGAGTATCATCAAAGCACCATTGTAAAGAAATATATTCCCAAACATATGTAAATGTCATACTAAGGTTCAAACAAGTGATAAAACGCACATTCAAGAAATAAAGAACATGTATCATTAATAGAAAAATTAATTTCCATATTCGGTGTACTTTCAAGATTACAATCTATGAGACATTTCTAGAGTTTTTCCCGAACTCAGCCTTTCTAGGTTTGTACAACATTTTATCTAATTCTAGATCATTTTTCGGAAGTGGGATAGCTTTCCTAGAGTTTTAATTATTTCAGAAATACTCCAGTGCTATCCAAATTCGTCGACTGTTGCGAAATTGAATTTTCTCTCAAACCACTAACTCTTTTCAATAAAACCATTTTTTCATGAGAGAAAAGGAAGGTTTTGATATAAAAATGAGGTCAATGGGATTTTTTTTCATTTTTCTAGAATTTTTTAAAGTGGTTTGAAAACATTGGTATTTCATGCACAAAACTTAAAATAGAAAGAGTAGTAGAAAAGGGGGCAACCAAAGGTAATTTTCCACTTCTTTTATAATGAAAACATGGTAAATAATATATTAGTAACTCATATTTTTAGTTTGAAGGTGTGCCTTTAAAAATAATGTAAGATATAGGTGGAAAAAGATGGCTTTGCTCCAATAAAGAGAAAATACAAGCATGGAAGGAAACAAGGCCCTAATTTTATTCAAACACAAGAACACCACGCATACACATCTGAAAATAATATTCTAAACATCTAATATCATGTATTTGGAAATGAAAAGAAAAGAATAGGTTGTGTTGTGGCTTACTTGTTTGCTAGATTGCTAAGTTCAGACCAATTCTCTTCTCATCTTCTTTCTCCCCCTCTAAACTCACTCTTTACACTCCTCTATATACCTCAACCACGTGTGTGTGTGTGTGTGTGGGTGCGCGCGCGTAAATATGCAAGAGACGTGATTTATAAAATAAATTAAAATAATGTGGTAAAAGGTCCAAAATGTCCTTTGGTTGGAATTGAATGGAATTAGTTGTGTTTAGTTGAATTGTAATGGAATGAGGGTTGATTAGAAGGGTTAAGTGTGATTTAGTTAGGCTTAAATCTAACTTAGTTGGTTTGCAAAACTAGATTGAAAAGTGAGTACAAGACAAACATTCTTGATTTGGGGGTCCTAGGTCAAAAATCTTCCATGTTTCAAGCAATTTGCTTCCAAAAGTACACTATATGTACACACACACACACACATATATATATATGCATGCTAGTGGCAGGCCATGTGCTCTAGGGACTTAGGGTTTTTCACTTTCTTTTTGTGTACAAATTCATATATATAATGTAGATATTTTGGTGGAAAAAAGATTAAATAATGGGTTGTACTTTTATATGTATAAAAAATGATTTGGAGTCAAAATGCAATTAAAATGAAATGTGTGGGCTTGGACTCAATTGGAATATCTATTTCAAGTATACTATTAGAAAAAAAAAATTGGTTTGAAATATCTTGTTTTGAATTAAAAGATGCATAACTGAATGAAAATGATAAAAACTGAAAACTAAGGTTTTGAGAGATAAATCTATAATTAGAGAGTTAATTAATTAATATTAGAGTGTTAGAAATAACCACAAAGTTGTCGGCGTTGATTAGGGTTTGCATAGTTTCTCCCAGGACGCGTTTTCGATTCTAGGGTTAAAATAGCGAGTAAACGAGGAATCGAGGACTTTCATTATAATAACTCGAAAATGAGAAGTGAGGGCCTCACACCAAATGGATGTCAAAACGGAATTTTTAAATGGAGAATTAAATGAAGAAATTTATATTGATCAATCTGAAAGTTTGTAACTCCTAGACAAGAAAGAAAAGTATGTAAACTTGTAAAGTCTGTTTAATGGGTTTAATATCAATGATTCTGATAAATATGTGTATATCAAAAATTTGATGGTGCTTGTTGTGGGGATACATTTTCTGATTATCAACGCGTGGCGAGGTGACGCCGACATGTCAGCCAAGTTGCCACGTGTCTTGACCGTGATGCCGAGATGATCTCGGTATGGCCGAGGTTACTCCGAAGATATCGAAGTCCTGGATAAGCAGATAAGAGACAAGAGTCCTAGCATGGAAGGAGAGTCCAGTTTGGATAAAGATAAGGCTCTTAGAGAGTTTTTTCCAATCCTACTGGGAGTCCAAGATTAACAATAATCTTAAGTCCATTGAAGCTAGGCTTCCTGCTGGGACAAGGATTGAGTTAACTATAAAAGAAAGGCACCCCCGATGGTCTAAGGTACGCAATTTATATTCAGAACAGTGAATTTAGCACCATTGATTATCTTTGAGAGATATTTGGTTATTGACTTGACCATCGGAGTACCCTCGGGTGGACGAACCACCAACGGAGTCTCTTCTTTCTGTTGCAGGTCAGCTAAGTGTCATCTATTCTGTCAGTGCTCTCCAGTTGAATACTGAGTTGGCAGTGTGGTCAGAAAATCACTCACACAATTTGGCACCGTCTGTGGGAAGAAAAGAATGATGGATGGCCAGTAACAGATAGCAAGAAAAGATTGGGGACGACACTCCTACTAGGAGTGGGAAACCTATCGACCTCGATATCGAAAGAGACAACCGCAACACAGAAACTCGTAACCAGAATCACAGAGCGAAAGACGTCGGCCAGGAGGGCGACACTTCAAAGAAGACAGACCAAAGAAGGTACTATAACGAAGAAAACCTCCAAGTATGGAGGGATAGGTGCCTACGAAGGGACAAAGAGGTAAAAGAGATGGCAAACAAGTTGGTGGACCTGCAATCGGTCGTCAACTTCATGATGCAAAACAATGTCATGCAGCCACCATTCCTACTGTAGGACACGCCGATTCCAGTGGCTAATGCCCAGTAGGAACGGCAGAAAACAATCCCTATAGCCCCTCAACACACCAGGAGCGAAAGACACTCTCACTGGCCTTCCAGAGAGGTCGGGCGAGGGGAGCCAAGGAGGGAAGAGTCACGAAGGACAAATCACAAGCAAGGAAGCAGACCCCAAAGAACATCGGCATGTTCAGGGACAGGCCACTGTGCTTCGACACACCTAACAGAGAAGGGTCGAAAAGGGCCCGCAATGAAGCTGAGAGCAGTGCTCCGAAAAGACTGAAGTCGGGAGACAGCCGAGCTTCTGGCCAAACTAAAGAGGACTTGAGAGATTACTTCAAGAGGAAGCAAGATCACGCCAAGGGTAACATCCACTGTTAAACCGAGAACACCCTTCTCAGTGGACTTGGACAGATTTGAAGCGCTGAAGAGATTCAGTATGCCGAGGTTCCAAATATACGATGGCAAGTCAGACCCCAACTTCCACGTTGGACTGTACTTGAATTCGATGGCATTATATAGTGGGAATGAGCCATTGCTCTGCAAAGTGTTCTCCTCATCCTTCGGGGAGATTGCTTCAGGTTGGTTTCACAATCTACCAAAGTGAAGTGTGAAGACCTGGGAGGGCCTAGCCGGGATATTTGTGGCCAGGTTTGTAACAAACAAGCTGCAGCCATTGAGGGTGGATGCATTGATGGCCTGAAGATCAGTAAGGATGAAGGCCTTAGGGCCTATGGGAAAAGGTACTATGAGGTGTTCAACCGAATACCTGAATGCAATCAAGAGGTGGCGGTCATATCTTTCAAGAATGGCTTGAAAGATGACTGTTCACTATGAAAGTCGTTGGCAAAAACATTGCCAAAAAGCATAGAAGAGCTCATGGCCAGAATCGAGAAGTATGCCAAAGCCGAGGAAGATACGTCGGGGAATAAGGAGACAAAGCATGAGAAAGGAAATGGCTCGCCGAAGCGAGGCCGAGGTAAAAATGGACCCAGCAAGCAAGAGAGGGAACTAAGGGCTGCACAAGCAATAATAACTGTGTTCCGAATCCCGATTCACAAGGTCTTGGCTCAAATTCAGAACCAACCCTACTTCAGAACACCAGTACGGGCACCAGGAGAATTTATGGGAAGGAACGTTGGCAGGCACTGTGCCTACCACAATGAAGATGGACACATGACTCAGGGTTGTAGAGCCCTGAAAACACACTTGGAAGACCTGGTGAGGCAGGGCCATTTGAGAGACCTTGTCGATGAGGCCAGGATAAGGGAAGAACATGCAAGATTGCCTCAGGCACCAGCAGCTCCGCCTCCCCCAGCACAGCAACCTCAGGCAGGAGGACCTCGGGTAGTTAGTGTAATTCACTTGAAGGTCAACGAGAATGAACTTATAGGGGAGACTCAGAAGGTAAAGCACTTACAGCATGTTTACCAAGTTGGGGAGAAGAGACATCGGGTAGAGGAATGTCAAGGACCAGTAGTGTCCTTTACTAATGCTGACCTTGAGATGGTCCAGCATCCGCATAACGGTGCCTTGGTAGTATCCCTCCAGGTTGGGGAATGCCAAGTGAAGCGCATCCTAATTGACCAAGGCAGCTCTTGTGACATCATGTACGTCCGATGTTACAAGGAGCTCGGCCTTCACCCAGACGACATGGAACAATCCAATAGCCCAATGGTCGGGTTCAATGGAACGCTAATATGGCCACTTGGAATAATGAGTTTGGAGGTGCAGGCTGGCACCAGGAAGATAAAGACGGAGTTCACCATAATCGACACACATTCCCCTTACAATATAATCTTGGGAAGGCCATGGTTGCATGCGATGGGGGCAGTTCCCTCAACATTGCATCAACTATTGCGGTTCCCAACAGAACATGGGATAGAAGAAGTCAGAGGGGATCAGCTGCAAGCGAAGAATTGCTCCATGGCAGCAATGAAATCTACCTGCAGCATTCACGAACCAGAGAAGGTAGAAATTTAAGATGAGGACGTGAAAGTCCTAGAAGACGTTGGCAAGGAGCCAGTCGAGAAGAGTGAAGAAGCACTGAAGAAAATACTCGTCCAGGAGGGCGATGAAGAGCGCTTCTTTCTTCTCGGCTCGGGCTTAACCGAAGAAGAGGAAAAAGAGTTGGAAGTTTTTTTTAGAGCAAATATTGAGGTGTTTGCCTGGACGCCTTACGAAATGCCTGGCATTGACCCCGAGGTCACTTGCCATAAACTGAACATTGACAGGTCGGCCAAACCTGTAATCCAACGAGCGAGAAGACCGACGTTGATGCATGTCGAAGCAGTGGAAGAGGAGGTAGACAGACTTCTGGAGGCCAGGGCCATTAGAGAAGTCAATTACCCGACATGGCTATCCAATACAGTGGTAGTAAAGAAGAAAAACGGTAAATGGAGGGTTTGCGTGGACTTTACCAGCCTGAACAAAGCCTGTCCAAAAGACAGCTTTCCTCTATCCAAGATCGACCAACTGGTAGACACCACTTCAGGGCATGGAAGGATGAGCTTCCTAGATGCCTACAGGGGGTACCATCAAATAGCCATGTATCCCCCAGATGAAGAGAATATTGCGTTTATCACCCCAAAAGGGTTGTACTGCTACAGGGTAATGCCTTTTGGGTTGAAAAACGCAAGAGCGACTTACCAAAGGTTGGTAACCAAGATGTTTAAACATCTAATTGGCAGAACGGTGGAAGTCTACATTGATGACATGGTCGTAAAGACCAAGGAACTTGAAAGACATCTGGCCGACCTCAAAGAAGTCTTCGAAATCCTGAAGACATGTCGGCTCCGACTCAATGCATCAAAGTGCGCATTTGGAGTTGGATCCGGTAAGTTTTTGGGATACCTGGTGACCAGAAGAGGCATTGAGGCCAGCCTAGATCAGATCAAGGCCATCCTAGAACTGAAGAGCCCGACATCGGCAAAACAGGTGCAGATGCTAACTGGAAGGGCCACAGCCCTGAATAGATTCATCAGCAGAAGCTCAGACAAGTGCAGATCTTTCTTCAACTTAGTAAAGAAAGCCACAGACTTCCTATGGACTGAAGAATGCGAGGCCACCTTGGCCGACTTAAAGAAGTATCTAACCACAACTCCAGTTCTTTCAAATCCATAACTAGAATAAGAGCTGTTTTTATACTTAGCAGTTTCAGAACATGCGATAAGTGCAATGGTAGTCCGAGAAGAAAAAGGGGAACAAAGGGCTGTTTACTATGTAAGCAAAACCCTGGCCGATGTAGAAACAAGGTATTTACCCTTAGAGAAATTGGCACTGGCCTTAGTCATGGCTTCAAAGAAGTTGAACCATTACTTCTAGGCCCATAAAATTATAGTGCTTACTGAACACCCCTTGAAATCCTTGCTAAAACAAGGAGACCTGACAGGAAGAATAGCCAGATGGGCAGTCACCCAAGGCCAATATGACCTGGAGTACAAACCCAGAACAGCAATTAGAGGCCAGGTTTTGGCCAACTTCGTGGCCGAGTTCATGCCAGAATCCATCGAACATCGGGCTCCGTTGAGCCTGGATGATCGATGCCCTAACAAGCAAGAAGGAGCTCAGCCAAAGGCGAAAGAACAAAGGAAAGAGGACAAACCCAGACCCTGTAGCATTTACATCGGCGACTCCTTTTGACTGTTTGTTGATGAGAGTTCAAACCAACAGGAAGCGGGGGCAGGAGTAGTGTTGACATCTCCAGATGGGCAGCTGCTAGAACAATCAATTCGTTTGGGGTTCAAGGCCTCAAACAATAAAGTAGAATACGAAGCACTCATAGCAGGACTAAAACTGGCAACAGCAGTACAAGCAGATAAGGTAATAGTCTTTTGTGACTCACAACTGATAGTTAACCAAACAATAGGCAAGTTTGTAGCCCGAGATGAAAGAATGTCGGCCTACGCAAAAGAGGTCATCAAATTGGCAGCCATGTTTCAGAACTACCGACTACTTCAGGTAAGCCGAGATGATAATAGTCATGCCGACGCATTGGCCAACCTAGCTAGTGCAGCACAACTTGGAAAAGCAAGGACAATAATGGTTTACTATTTGTCGGGCCCGAGCATAGAACCAGTAAGCACAAGGCGTGAAGCAATGTGTGTGGACATGGGACCAAGCTAGATGGATGCAATTGTTGCATTCCTGAAAGAAGGAAAGCTTCCAGACGATCACAAAGAGGCACACAAGATCAGATTGAAATCAACAAGATACAATCTAACAGCAAAGGGGCATCTCTACAAAAGGTCCTTCACTGGACCCCTTTTAAGGTGCGTACATCCTTTACAAGTTGAAGATTTTTTATATGAAATTCATGAAGGAATTTGTGGAAGCCACGCTGGAGGCAGATCACTCGCCCATAGGGCCATTACCCAGGGGTATTGGTGGCCTTACATGCAGAAGGATGCAGAAGCATATGTGAAGAAATGTGAAAAGTACCAAAGATTCGCACCACTGATACACTGACCAGCAGCAGACCTGAACCCTGTATCCAGTCCTTGGCCATTTGCCCAATGGAGCATGGATCTTGTTGGGCAACTGCCCCAAGCAACTGGACAAAGGAAGTACTTGCTGGTAGCAACAGACTACTTCACTAAGTGGATAGAAGCTGAACTCCTTGCCAAAATCCGAGATGTGGATGTGAAGAAATTCATTTGGAAAAATATCATCACCAGATTTGGGATTTCAAGAGCAATAGTTGCTGATAATCGAACACAATTCGACAGTAAGCTAATTAAGAGCTTCTGTGCAAAGTTCAAGATCAAGAACTACTTTTCAACTCCTAGCTTTCCCCAAAGCAATAGACAAGCAGAAGCATCCAACAAAGTAATCTTGGATGGGATAAAGAAGAGGCTACAGGCGGCAAAAGGAAAGTGGGTGGACGAGCTGCCCAATGTGCTCTGGGCATATCGAACTACGCCGAGGAGATCAACAGGGGAGTCCCCCTTTGCCATGGCTTATGGCACAGAAGCTGTCATCTCGCTGAGGTCGGCATCTCAGGGATCAAAACTCAGGGAGTCGAGAGCGGGACTAATGATGTACTCTTAGCCCGAGATCTGGATCTTCTTGAAGAACGAGGGGAGAAAGCTGCAATTTAGCTCGAAGCATACCAACAACAGCTTGCAAAAGCTTATAACAAGAAGGTCAACCCAAGGGAGTTCCAAATAGGTGACCTCGTCTTACGAAAAGTCGTCGACAATAAAAAGGATTCTAGAGAAGGGAAGCTTGGCCCAAATTGGGAAGGGCCCTACAGAATAATCTCGGTACTGGGTAATGGGGCTTATCGACTTGAAGATAATAAGGGCAAAGAGTTGCCAAGGCCTTGGAACACTTGCAATTTGAAATTTTTCTATCATTAGAATTATTTGTTCAACTGTCATTTGCCGAAGTAAATAAATAAAGTTTTAACTTATTTATATTTGTTTCTACACTTGTGACTGATAACGATACACAACGTTGCTTCTGAAATACATGTATAATGAGAACCCAAGTGGAACTTAAGTTCACATTAGGGGGCAGAGAGAAGAAGAATGATGTTTACTTGTTGAAACTTGAGAAAAGTTTACAAGTTAAACCGATATGATATTTACTTGTTGAAACTTGAGAAAAGTTTACAAGTTAAACCGAGATGATGTTTACTTGTTAAAACTTGAGAAAAGTTTACAAGTTAAACCGATATGATGTTTACTTGTTGAAACTTAAGAAAAGTTTATAAGTTAAACCGATATGATGTTTACTTATTGAAACTTGAGAAAAGTTTACAAGTTAAACCGATATGATGTTTACTTGTTGAAACCTGAGAAAAGTTTACAAGTTAAACCGATATGATGTTTACTTGTTGAAACTTAAGAAAAGTTTACAAGTTAAACCGATATGATGTTTACTTGTTGAAACATGAGAAAAGTTTACAAGTTAAACCGATATGATGTTTACTTGTTGAAACTTGAGAAAAGTTTACAAGTTAAACCGATATGATGTTTACTTGTTGAAACTTGAGAAAAGTTTACAAGTTAAACCGATATGATGTTTAACACTTGTTGAAACTTGGGAAAGTTTACAAGTTAAAGTTAAACCGAGATGATGTATACTAAGGTTAAACACTTGTTGAAATTTTTATGAAAGTTTACAAGGTGAAACCAAGCTTAGGCCAAGAAAGGTACTTCGGGCACTTACCCAGGTAAATCATCAATTTGCATACCCGAGGTGCGTCACCCCGAGGAGGTTGCACAAGGATTGATGTGTATATTCAAGACATACAAAAATATTCAAAGTGTGGAGTACAAACAAGAGCAGTAAAGTGAAGATAAAGATTCAAGCATTCAGGGAAAGCAATTGCATTTATACACGAAAGATGGCATTACGACCTAACCAAAAAGTAATTGTTCAGAAATTACAAAGAAGGCACATCGGCCATGCGAAAAGCTTACATGAAGAAGGGAAAGAAAAACATAAGGCTAAGACTCCTCAGCAGTAACAGTTGGTTGAGTTTGAAGTCCAGACGATTGTTGGGAAGACATCTCAGTAGCCTTATCTGCCGCAAGCTCGGCGTCAATTTCTGTAAGGGTTTCATCTAGCCTCTTATCGGCAAGGGGAACGACGGCCGATGTCTTCTCAGCCGCAGTATCTTTAGGGACCTCCTTACCCTCCTCATCTTGAGTCAAGTCCAGGACTTGCTCATTCAGAGAAGGGGACTTGGTCCTAGTAGTCCCCTTTGATTTCCTCACCAAAACTTCCTCCTCGGCCTCATCCTCAGAATCAGATTCGTCGTCAGATTGACTGGGAGGTGGAGTTGGAGGGAATGGTAGGGGAATGGCATCGGCGTTCCTCAGAGAGGAGTCCTCAGAACCAAGGGAGAAACCCTTGTTGCATGCTTGCTTGACTTGCTTTTCATAGGCCTCCGTAACGTCGGCCATGCCCTGAGTATACGCCTTCTCGTCGGCTTCTTTGATTTCGGCCTCTTTGGTGGCCAAGGCGTCTTGAAGCTCCTTCTGGGCCTGGGCCACTTTTTCCTCGGCCTCCTTCAGCTGGGCTTGAAGGACTTTATTTATCGCCTCAGCAGCACCAACCTTCTCTTCAGCTTCATCTCTGGCTTTAATAGCGACCTCAGCCTGATCCTCCAAGGTCTTCATCTTTGATTGCAAGTTTTTATTGGTTTTCTGAAGGCTGGAGACCTCCCTCTTCTTCTCGGCTAGCTTCTCACGGTTCTCAAAAGATTGTATTGAGAAAGAGTGGGCATGCTGGATGGCCTGAAAGAAAACAGAAGTATTAGAAAATATTCAAAGTATGAAATGAAGAGAAAGACAGAAAAATTACCAAGTAAAGATACTTACCTGAATAGATCGCTGGAGCATCAAAGCATAATTTTCGTACTCGCTCAACTCGGCGTTCCAGTCGAGATCGCCAAAAAGAAGTAGAGCAGTACTGAGGGCGACACCGACGTTGATATCATCGACGCTATCGCTAGCCATAACAGGCTTATCTTCCAGAGTAATCTCGGGGGTCCAGGGGCCATCAGGCTTCTTAGACCCCGAGGTTGTTGCAAAAGATGACCTCGGCCTTTTGGATTTGGTGGATTCGGATGGAAGTGTTTCAGCAGACCTCTTCGCGGGGAACAGAGGCAGTTTTCTCACTCGGAGCCAATTTGGAAATTGGCAAGGTATCCTCAGAATCGATCTAAGTCACCTTTGCCTTGGGCTGAGCCTTTTTTATTCTTTTCGGCTTCGGTGGAGGCAGGGTTTGTGTTGATTGAGCATCAACATCAGTTGGAATGTTGGCTAGAAGATCTTTAGCAACTAGTTTTGGGCGGCCCATCTCGGCAATAAGAACAAGTCGTCGTTGACGTTTTCGTTGGGATATTGGGATCAGATAAGGAGCTGAGGTTGACGGCTGCTCAGCTGGATCAGAGGTTGATCCTTGGTCTATCCGAGATGTGGACGCGGCTAGTGGAGTTGTGGCAGAAGGTCGAGAAAGGCTTTTCTTCTTCTTTCTTGGGACGTCGGGAAGAGCCGACTTATAAGTAGGGATAAAGTTGAGAAGAGGAGGGGCCTTCCGCTTGTGAACTGGCAAGTTTAGTAGTTTCTTCAGGTCTTTGCTGGGATAGAAAGATTAACGAAAACCCTTTGGTGGCTTGGGAAGAGCTGCAAGAAAAACAGACATTAGAGCAGATGAAATATTGAAGACTTTCTACGACAAGTAAAATGCAAACACTGGGCTCTTACCATTACCCTCTACAAAAATTGATTGAGGGAGAGGGTAGAGGTGGATGTCCTCATTTGGAGCGAACTCCCAGTTCCCCGAGGTAATGAAATAGTCGTCTCCAGCTCCCTTGTTGGAGTTTGGGAGGTCGGCTACGATTTTGTACTCTGTGGATCTCGGCTTGAGGATAGTAAACCTAGCATGTGTCTCTTTTAAGACCACACATGGTATAGTAATACTGGATATCAGCTAAGGTAACCCTAACATTTTCTTGTTTTGCTAAGGCTATTATGCCATAAATAACTCGGTAGGAGTTGATGGCAAGTTGCATTGGGTTTAACTTGTAATAATGAATGATCTCACGAAAAAGAATATTGAGTGGGAGCCGAAGTTCGCACTCGATAAAAGCAACGACAGGGAGGGGCATGGAATCAGCAGTGGGCATGATAGAGTCGTCCTCCCCAGCCAGCCTCAGATGGACATCGGCAGGGATTTCAAACTCTTGCCTAAAATACTCTAACTTGGATGGGTTATCTACCCTATGTTTCCACATACCCATAACATCAGCTTCACTTAAAAGAGCTGGATTTTAGAAGGAAAGAGTATTGTAGGGATTTAAAGGACCTCGGCTAAAAATCTCAAAATACACAGAGACTAGGGGAATCGTTTCAGCTTTTTCCTAAATGTTTTAGGTTCTACAATCAAATCCCAAACCTAGATCTATGGAAGCAAGGATTGAAGGCACAAATCTGGAAAAACACGGTAAACAGAAACAAGAATACAATTCAGATTCAAGAACAAAGACGGATTATCAAGAACATCGTCAATATAAAGGGTATGAGACCAAGAACAGTGGCAAAAATGCAAAAAAGTTGTGAACAGTGCGTGTATTCAAGACATGAGCACAGAGCAAGGTCATGAAATAAACACACTCAGATACAAGATTCATGAAATCACCTCAAAATGCTTGAGTAAAGCAGCAATGGTGACTAAATTATGAAGCAAAATTTCTTGAGGAGCAACAAGAAATTAAAACTAGGAGGAACAGTGGCTTACCAGAAAGAGGGAAGCTGGAATGGGATTTTCCAAAGTCTGACAACAGTTGCAGAGGCGGAAGAACAGTGGAGATCACGCCGGAGGTGGTAAACGGAGCAAGTTGCAGAGCTAAGAAAGCTTGAACAATGGCAGATCTGGGGAAAAAAAAGCTAGAGAGAGAAAAAGCTAGAAGGACTGAACAAAAAGTGAAAAGACGAAAAGGGAAAAGTTTTGGTAAAACTTGAAACGGCGGCAGAATAACATCAATACGCCTAGAAGAACTGGATTTTGTCAGACGGCGCACGCAGGTGCAGACGGCTTACAGGCGCGTCACAAGCACGATCTAATAAAGGGAAGGAACGTGGCTTAGACGGTTATGTATGACAGCTCATACGCATAAACGGGTTCTTGGAATTCTTGTTCATTAAAGAGACTTGTCGACCTAGAGAGAATGATCTCGGCTGCGATACTTTAAGCCGACGTACTAGAAGGAAGTCCCGATATAGGTTCCATCACCTCAAAATGCCGAGGTAATAGAACCTAGGGGGCAGTTGTGGGGATATATTTTCTGATTATCAACGTGTGGCAAGGTGACGCCAACGTGTCAGCCAAGTTGCCACGTGTCTTGACCGTGATGCCGAGATAATCTCGGTATGGCCACGGTTACTCCAAAGATATCGGAGTCCGGGATAAGCAGATAAGGGACAAGAGTCCTAGCATGGAAGGAGACTCCAGTTTGGATAAAGATAAGGCTCTTAGAGAGTTTATCCCAATCCTACTGGGAGTCCAAGATTAACAGTAATCTTAAGTCCATTGAAGCTAGGCTTCCTGCTGGGACAAGGATTGAGTTAACTATAAAAGAAAGGCACCCCCGATGGGTCTAAGGTACGCAATTTGTATTCAAAACAGTGAATTTAGCACCATTGATTATCTTTGAGAGATATTTGGTTATTGACTTGACCGTCGGAGTACCTCCGGGTGGACGAACCACCGTCGGAGTCTCTTCTTTCTGTTGCAGGTCAGCCAGGTGTCATCTATTTTGTCAGTGCTCTCCAGTTGAATACTGAGTTTTTAGTGTGGTCAGAAAATCACTCACACACTTGTGTTATGCAGGTTTGTAACTCTTAGACAAGAAAAATGTAAACTTGTAAAGTCTCTTTAATGGGTTTAATATCAATGATTCTGATAAATGTGTGTATATCAAAAAAAATTGATGGTGCTTGTGTCATTCTTTATAAATGTTGATGATATTCTAATTTTTGGTAATAATTTGGCTTTTATTAATGATGCTAAGAATTTCTTATCTAACAATTTTGATATGAAGGATTTAGGCCTAGCTAATGTTATATTGGGTATTAAAATAATTAAAAGTGGTAAAGGAATTGTTTTGTCACAAGAACATTATGTTGACCAACTGCTAAAAAAATATAATTATTGTGATGCAAAAGTTTTATCTGCTCCATTTGATCCTAATAGTCTCTTAAAGAAAAATATGGGTGAAAGTATTTTTCAACATAAATATGCTCAAATAGTAAGATCTTTGATGTATCTTTCTAATTACACAAGACCTGATATTTTTTTGCTATTTGTAAACTGAGTCCTTATACTATTAATCCTAGTCTAAAACATTGGAATGCAATTGAAAAAAAAAATTAAATACCTTAAAGGTACAACAAATTATGGAATTCATTTTTTGGGGTTTTCTATTGTGCTAGAAGGATTTAGTTAAGCTAATTGGATATCTGATTTTGATGAAACTAAAGCAACTAGTGGTTATGTGTTTACTTTAGGTAGTGGTGCAATAGTTTGAAAATCTTCTAAGCAAACTGTTATATCTAGATCTACCATGGAAGCAGAATTCATTGCTTTAAATTTGACTTGTACCGAGGCCAAATGGCTTAGGAATTTATTATCTAATTTACCATTACCTGATAGTCTTATATTTGTTGTCTCTATTCATTGTGATAATCAAGCTACAATTGCTAAAGCAAAAAATACAAATTTAAATAAGAAAAATAAACAAATTAGAATAAGAGATAATTCTATAAAACCAATTATTATCTCAAGGTGTTGTAGCATTTTGTGAGGCCTGGAAAGAATATAGTAGACCACCCTTTTACTAAAGGACTAGAGCATAGGCTAGTTGTTGAATCATCAAAGGGAATGGGACTTGAAACCCATAAATTAGTCATTGCAATGGATACCTAACCTTTGTGATTGGACATTCCATGAATAAGGTTCAATAGGTAATAACGAAGTTGATGGCTGACTTGGAGGAGCACTAACATATTATAGAGAAATTCCCTGGTCCTATTTCTATGGTGATAGTGCTTACTATTGTGACGGGTTTTAGGAAGAGCTCAGCTCTGAATGTGTCCAAGGTAAGATTTCTACAGGGTGTTGGTCACAAATCACTCTTGGAGGATACACCTATACAAGTGTGACAATGGCGTCTCTGTTGTGAGAAATTGGGTTACTCCCTAAAGACATTTATAGAAACAAGATATGTGCGCAAGACCATTTAACATGCAAAATTATTCAGAACCATTATAATTGTTCGTATTGTGCGTGTGATAAGCTTGTTTGATCACAAGGACCTAGTTCAAGACTAACTAACACTAAGTGGAGGTTTCAAGTTGTGGTCCATCAACTTCTTCCTAGCAGTGGGAGGCAAAGACTTGTCCTAGATGGCGTTGACAAATGCTTCCCAAGTCACTCCAATGCGCCCACGCATATACTTTTAGCATTGACCCACATCTCCCTTTCAGTTGGAAGGATGCCAAGGTCACTCTCAAACTGTCGTGCTCGATGCCAAGCATCTCAAACATCTTCACCATTTGTTCTAACCACTCATTTGCCTTCAGTGGCTTCTTAGGATCACCCAAAAACTCATCCGAATTACCGAAAGAACTCCCTCTTCAAGAATGACGACCCTGCTTTAGCAACTTAGGCTGGGACTTGATTCTTAGCCTTAAGAATGTCCATAGCTTCCCACAAAACTTTGGCCATTTCACAGGCCAAAGCGCCCATGGCATGCTAACCAACTGGTTCGGCCACATTGGCCTGGCCAACCCCTTCCTTCTGCGTCGGAATTTCATCCGGTAACGGTACCTCATGCCGTCTAAGCCTACCATGCCTACCACCACCACGTCCATGTCCTAGCATCCTAATGAAGGTAACAAAGCAGATTAACACATTTACAAATGTGCTGAAGCTAACTCACTCACGTCCTAAGGCGATGGACAATAGATAATTCACTGCATATAAGCACGTAGTCACATAAACACATACGAATTTTCTTCCTAGATAATGATCGTCCCGCGGCATCACTAGAGTTCCAATTAGAAATAGCAGTGATCAAGTGCTCTTCTACTAGGACTTCTAGAAACCCGTAGACCCAATCAATATCTTAGAAATTAAATCTCACACCCATATAATCACATAAGCTTGTTATCACATAGCATACCAAACATACAAACATCTCTATCAAGCAAGATAAACCTATTGTGGTAAGAACCACTTCCCACGTACCCAAAGCATTTAAACCCGATACGCTCTGATACCAAGTTGTAACGTACTAGAAAATATAATGACAACCCATGACATATAATCAATTAAGACAATGCATTTCCAAAATGAATATCCTTTCCTTTCATATGTGATTTGAATTATACAAAAGATAACACATGCATCTCTACATTCACAAGCTCTAATCCTGAATCTATAGCATGATATGAAAGTAAAACAAAGTAAAACAGAAGATATGATATGAAAGTAACATAAATAATAAATGCCCTAAAGGCTTACAACTTTTCAAGACAATACTTGGTTTCAACAAAAGTGGACTTAAGTCGAGTACAGTTAAAGCCCTTGGCTTGCACAGAATTAAATACAACAAATACACAAATGAAGCTCTTGCTCTAAGTTCCTTCCAAGCTATTGCCTTGGCGAAGGTATGCCATTAGCACCTGAAATTATTTTTCTCTCATAGGGTAAGCTGAAGCCTAGTAGAAATAATCCAATATAGTATAAGAATCTAACAAAGCTATAAGGTGAATGCATATGCAATGCTTGTGCCAAAACATTTTACATCTCTTTCCAAAACATTTTATATAACCTTTCACGGAGATTTCGTCCACGGAAAACTGTGAACCAGCACCCATGTAAACATAGGCTATATAAGCACTACTATTGCCATTTTATGGATATTTCATCTGCAGGATCGGCACCCATGTATATACGCGATTTTTAGGACTTTCACCATGGACACTCAAGCCAACTTATTCAACGAGTCAACATACCATTCCCAGATTCACCCCTTTTCTCAAAATGATTCACATTTCTAATGTATAAATATGAAATGACACCAGATGCAAATGGATGAGAAAATAGTTTCAATTTTCCAAATTCTCATGCAATTTCTACAATAATCATAGCTATCCTCCACCGATAACCCAAAACAGATATTTCTAAACAGATAAAGAGTTTTCAATAAAGATACACTTTCCAAATTTTCAAGAGGTGAGTGATAATACATACACAACACCACCATCCTTATCAACATCTACCCAATTTCTCTTTTCCAACATCAATTTCATTATTTATGTATAATCAACATTTGAGGCATTTAGGGCAAAATCCCTTTTTCTTTCCAAAATCAATTCTACATATTGAAACCACTATTTTATCACAACTCAACCTCATTTCCAATCACACAACCATTTTCAAGAAACCACTAGAAACCCCTCTTTTGAGTTTTGACCAAAAACCCTAAGTTTGTTTAAAAAATTTCCAAAATCACAATATTGTTTAGAAATCGCAAATAACTAAGTTAAAACTCATAGAAAGTATGAAGAATCCCTACCTCAAGCTTAGAAGATGATTGAAAGAGTAATGAAACTCAAAGACACTGAAAATAAATTTTGCTCCGATCAAAAGGAAGCCCATGGCATGCTCTACCTTTTTAACAAAGGTACACGGGTGAGGAATTCGA